>SNQJ01S0062028.1:48603-59591 GCA_010110895.2 Picea sitchensis | reverse complement strand
TCATTAAAATAAAACTTTACAGGACCTTGCTTCATGTGTTAAATATGCAAGATAGATTATGTGCCAAGTTTATGCTTCTTCCTTTAAATGTTTATATGTGAGGTCTTTGCAAGATTAAATATGTTGTTTACATAAATACAACAGCAAAATAACTTGCAGCAAGTAATAACCAACAAACTCTCACAACAAGAACAACATGATAAAGGAGTTCACCCCTCTCCGGGCTACATCTCCTTGAGCCTCCATTAATGGGCTTGGCTCTCTGGGATTAATTTGTCAAAAAAATTCTTTTATAAGCTGCTTCTCAACTCCAATGGAAAAACAGACTGTACCATTGGGATCAAAATACATAAAAACCCCAAAAATGACTAATAAAACTCTGAAAACGGATCATGGCTCATCTGGGCATGACCTCTTCTACATGTGGCCTTAAGCTTCCCTGAGCTTATCTGTGGCAAAAACACCTGTAAAAGTCCTCAAAATCCTATGAAACCTATCCCAATGTGTTCAGAGCATAACAATTATCCAAAAATGACTATTCAGTCACAGAAAACAAACTTGGACTCACCAAAACATGACCTCAATCAATGAGGGCTTCAAGCTCCCTAGAGCTTCTTGAAACTTCAATGGTTAAAAACATGCAAAAGAAGTCTTCAAATGACTTTGAAAATAGTGCCAATGGATTCAGAATGTCCAAAAACCCCTAGCTGGGCTTTTACGGCACCTCATTCGGCCAAAAAATGAAGAAGATAGGCCTCCTGCCATTCTCTTCCTTCAAGCTTGCTGTCTCTGGTTCGCCAAAACGCACCTCTGTACGTTCTAACCAAGAACACGCTCCAAAACGCGTGCTTAAACCCAACACACACGCATAACCGAAAAAGGGATCAAGCTGTAGGATGGTTAGGGCACCTCCAGCCCCTAACCGCCAAGCTCGTGGGCACATGGGTCCTCCATACGACCGATGCAAATAGAAAAGGGCTAACCGTTTCCAAGGCCGAATAGCAACGAAACATGCGGTGGGTCATTCAACCGTTTTAAACCACAAGTTAAAACCCAAAACGCGCGCCAAACTCCGTTACACAATGGTCATATGGTTTAAATGTAATGCAACCGGGGCTCCGTTATATATTCACGCGCATTCACATATGTAATGGTCATATAGTATTCGTAATATAACCGCGGGCTGGGGCTAAGCCCCAGCCCGACCCCCCGCCACATTAACCTTTAATCAAATTCAAATATATATTTGACCATATACATTATAAGAACCACCGCGTGGTATATTGGTCGGGCAGACTTCGTTAAGGCTTGACTGGTGGGGGAGGTCCGGGGTTCAAATCCCACGGACTCCATATAATTTTGAACCAATAACCAATATAATGGTGCCACGTGGCAGCCCATGACTAGGCCACGTGGCACCACACCATTTGCCAAAATGATGCCACGTGTCGCATTGCGATTCGACCACCTCTGCCAATCTGAAACTGCCATGTCATCAGATGCCACTTGGGCGTACGACCTCTGCCACGTCAGCGTATGGTCATGCCACGTCAGCATCCGTACAGACTGTACAGTCAACATCCTTTTTTTTTACTTGTTTCGCGATTCGAACAGATCGCGATATCTCTCGCTCCCGACATCCGTTTGAACCCAAACAAGTTGCGTTGGGTTCGTGATGATGAAGGCTATGCCCTCGTTCGTTTTGAGGAAATTCCGAGAACGTTGATTTTTGAGCTAAATTTTGACCCCTGGTCCAGATTTTGATCACTAAGACACAATCGACATCATACCTTCTTGCTTTACACAAGAACAACCCTGTAGCAAATTTGACTTACATATGCATGACCAAAAACCTCTACGATTATTGGCTTACTACTCATTATTTTTACAACATTGCAACATGCCTTTTTTTTATAGGCTTTACAATTGGTAAAACCCTAAAGAAACATGCCCAAAGACAATTACAGATCCACATAGATAATTGGCTACAAATCCCGTGAATCTTAGGATTCTGTTACAGTGAACTACCAAGTTGGATTACCAGTCGACTACTAGTCTGCCTTCATTCGGTTGCCACACGCTCGCCTGTCGACCTCTTGTCGGTTGACCTCTTTAACTTTTTGTCGATTTCTTCGACTTTGACTTTACCCGATCGAACCACCTCAACCTTCGACTTTACCTGGTCAAACCACCTCGACCTTCTTCCTGTTGTCAATTCCTTTGACTTTGATTATCAGTCGATCCACCTTGAATAGACTTTCACTACAAAGAATATAACAACCCAACATGGTATAGAAATTGCAATAAATTCATTGAAATAAATGATCAAAAGTATTAAGAAAGAACAAAGCAAATAGAGCATTAAATAAAGAAGCAAAGATCATTTGATGACATGGACTTAGTAAGATATTCTTTAAAAATTAAAACTTGCTTTAGAATTACTAGTTATTCCTCAGGGGAAAATTAATCAATCGTCCTTGGATGCTATTTCAATTCTCCAACACTCCTTGCATGATTTCGTTGATGTCATAGGAGAGGCTTTGGATGTTATTTCAAATACTTTGGATGCTGAGAGGAGAGATGATGGTGGATTTTTCGAGGGAAACATTGAGTGAAAGATAACTCTAAAGCCTCTCCTATGACATTAACAAAATCATGCGAGGAGTGTTGGAGCATTGAAATAGCATCCAAGGATGATTGATGAATTTTACCCTGAGGAATAAAAACTAATTCTATAGCAGGTTGAGGTGATAACATTTCCTGGGTCTGCTCGATGTTTCCTACACTTTGTGTGGTGATGGATTGTTCTTTTGATGTGATTTTTTCATGGAGATCCGAGAACTCGTTGTGCTTGACATAATTTAGATTTAAGTCATTGGAAATGTAAGGGGATTGACTGATGAGCACAATAAGAAGTAATTCGAGCTGGGAGGGGGACACGATAAGCCTCAAGGTAAAAGTGGGCCACGATGACCTAGTCAGTGTTGGAAAGAGGGAGAAGTTCATATTCGATGCACTTGGTGACGATGAGGGGTCGATATCCTTCAGCCTACGTATCGAGGACAAGAGAGGGAAACTCATCAACAACTCACTTATGTATGATTTCTTGCATTAGAGTTTTGAAGATGAATGGGGTCAATTTTAGAGGTTTCTTGTGTTATTTTCCATATTTCTAGTCACCATTGATATTTATTATCTTGTCATTTTCTAGCAATGATGCTTAATCTCAATTTAGACTTCAAGCAACTTAACAAAAAAGGAATTGAGAAGAAGTTGCAATTTTTTAAAAAAGATTTAAAAAAAAATCTCCTAATAATAGTAGGAAACAATTGATCACAAACATTCTCATGCTCTTTGGAGAGAAGAAAAGATGAAAATTGTTTTGGTTGGACAATGAATTATTGTCCTATTGACGGGTTCAAATGGCCTGTCAAGCATATGAGGGAGAACGCCCAATGGTAGGTCCCAATTAGACCTACTCTCATTTGGTGTAGCGTCTCCCGTGAGTATATGGGCCTCGCTGCTGCTCATAATTAAAAGAAGAAAAAGGAGAAAGACAATGGACTACCTCCCCAAAGAGTTCTAATTAATCTTAAGGATAATATAACTAAAGGAAACTAATCTAATCTAGCTAATTCTGACCTATCCCAGGAGCAAAATCTAAAATAATGAGTACAACGAAATATAACACCATCAGAACTAGAAATAGTTCAAGTATTATAATGATAAATGAAAACAACAATGATATATATACATAGACAAATAGTTGTACCATACATCTGTAACACCATTTCTGCACCCACAAGGAAACATGTGACAACATAAGCAAATAGAACAGACTTTAGAAATAATTCATACAACAAAATTTTATCTACTCAGCTAGAAGATAAATGCATAAAGAATAGTCTCCAATACATCCATCAACATCATAGATTTCTGAAATGGCTCTTGCTCTTATTACTCAGAAGTAATAGTACCATCTTTTGTTACAAAGGACAAAAGTCCTAAATCTATCGTATGAGTCCTCTTTTATAAGACAAGAGAGATACTCCTTAGTTCTCATTACTCCTCATTTATTTTTCCTTCTGTTTCTTTTCTCACATTTCGAAAATGAACATATGAGCATTACAAAGAGAATCATAATAGACTCATGAGTGATCATTTTCTCCCTAAGGCAGTTTACAAATAATATTCATTAAAAAACAATCATTGACTCTGTCCGTTGGCGTTACCTTTTGTTCCGCGAACGTTTCTGGGTGTTTCTGGCTTCAGACTGTTGATTAGGATCTTTCTAGATTCTTCTCCTATGTCTTAGCTTTCCATTGAGCTATTACTGACTTGATTTTGTTGTTTGTATCCCGAGGTATGACTTCTTGAAGTCTGCATTGCCGGTCATTCAATCAGATTCATGTTCCCTTTGTGTTTTTCACTTTTTGGTAGTTTCACTCAACATCTACCAATATTTTCAATCCCATAATTTTCTTCTCTTCTCCATCTTTCTATCCAGTTATCATGGGCCTTATTTTGTTACTCGTAGTCCCGAATATGACTGTTAGAAGTTGGTATGTTCATTTTTTCCTCCGAATTCGTGGTCGTTTATTTTATGCATTTTTTGATGTCTTATGTCACCTTTCTGGTCTATAGATCTATACCAATGTTTTTTTCTATATGATACCTTTCCAACAAGGTATCATAGGCCTCATTCCGACACATGTAGCAAAAGTTATTGCCGTTTAAAAATCGCCACTCAACAACCATTGATCAAGCCCGTGGGTTAATCTGGACCATTGATTTTTGAACCTGCAAAAAAAGAAATCCCACCTGCATAAGAGATCGACACTTAGTGATTAGATAGCTTAACCCCTATGGATAGTTTGATTAAGAACACAGGCAACACATGACCCACAACTTGTAGCATAATTTTCTCTAATTTTCCCTTTTTTAGGATTAGAAAAATAAAATAATATACAATGAAATAAAAAAAAATTTAGAAATTTTTTTACATTATTTACAGTTATTCACAAAATTTAAAAGAAATAATTATTCCTAACCAAAGAAAATCAAAATCAAATTAATCTAAATATTCTCGTCAATATAAAAATAAAAATTACCAAAACTACCCTACCCCTGCTAGATTTGAACATGTGACCTCTAAAGAAGAAACACATATTTTTAACTATTAGACCACTTCATATTCCTTATTTATCTACTCTACAAGAAAACTAGTTAATCTATGAAACTTTAAAATAAAATAAAATAAAATATTAAATAAAACAAATAATTAAAAATAAAAATAAAACAAAAATACATTAAAAAATAAATAATAAAAATGAATAAATAAATTAAAACAAAATACAAAATAATAAAAATAATAAAAATAACAATCTTCCTCAACAACCACATTAGACATAGTCCCCACACACATATATTTTCCAAGTCCCTTGTCATCATTGGGATTTTATGCACACCCCAGTTCATATCCCACTCCAAACTCTCGATGGTGATCACTTATCATCGATAACCATATCGCCGAAAATCTCATTCCCATTTCGTCGACTAGTGCATGGCCCTTTAAAAAAAAATAATATTAAATAATATGCAAAAGGGGGTGCACATTTTCAATATAAATATTAAAATATTTTCCAATGAAAATACATTAAGGCATGGTTTGTTGGTCATCGAGGTAGGTGATATAAGAGTGTGGTAAACTTGAGCAAAATCGTCGACGGTAACTCCCCACGAAGTTGAGACTCTCCACGATCAAGATTTTTGACGATCACTTCATTCAAGTCTCATTCCCTTGAATTAAAATTAAAACAATATTATAATGTGCACATTTTTCAAATTAATATTAAATAATATTTCCATAGTGTGCACGTTTTTGAAGGGTATATAGTAAAATAAAAACTTAAATAAAATGTATTCTAAGCGAGGTCGTCGTCGGGGTTTGGTGTAAGAATGTGGTAGGCTTCATTAAATTCGTTGCCGATGACGTCGACCTTCACTCCTAGCTCCTAGTGTCGACGATCATGTTCTCCCATAAATATAAAAATAATATTTGATTTAATGAGTTAATAAACATAGACTAAGCCTCAACCTCCTTTGCACATTTTTCATTATTATTTAATTAACATTCCCATAAAACATTAAAATTATATTATAATATATTATAATATAATTTTGTTATTCCAATGCATTTTGGGAATAATGTTTGAAATACAAGTTAATATAATTTCCACAAATCCTCCAAAATAGGGACCCTAGAAAATAGGACTTGGGGTATTACATTTAGGTTTAGGTGGGAAAGGGGTAAAATAAAAAGGGTAAAAATATGTAAAAGTTAGGTTTAGTAAAAATGAAAAAGAAAAATGAAAAAAAAATAATAAAAAAAATGAAAATCTTGAAAATTAAAATTAAAATTGAGAATTTGATTTGTTTTTCAATTTGATTTTTTATTTTTTATTTATTTTACGTTCATTTATGAGAAAATATGTACATGTTAAATAGTAAAAATGATTAGTTTATTAAACATACATGGTTAACAAAAATAATTAAAACAAAATAAAAATATATAAAATAAAATATATTCATGAATATTTACAAAAATAACAAAATAAAATAAAATAAAATAAAACAAAAATATATACAAAAATAAAATAAAATATACATAAGAATATTTACAAAAAATAAAATAAATACAAATTAGGAAAATTAGGACCAAATTATGCAAGTCGAGGTTCCATGCTCTTAGATTTCGTCAGTCAGGGTTCCACACCTAGTGGCCAAAATTTAGAAAAAGGAGTATAGGGTAGGATTTGAAAAACTAGACATCATAGAGAGGAACGAGGTTATATGGCGATCGAGGATGTGGTGATTCGGGTGCTATAAGGGGAGACCAATGAAGGAGAAAGGACGACGCTTCATGCGATGATTTAATGTCGCAAGTAGTGACAAGTAGAAACAAAACATCAACTCCAACCCATCCCACACCGTAGGTTAATCCATCCAATATACACATGTCAGATGACGTATATGCTCAGATCACAAGGAGCAGGAGCACAACCAAGTCCAAGAAAGGTCCTTACCCCTGACACTATGGGTTAATGCAATAGATAACTAACAATGATCAGGCGACAACTCGACAAGGACTCACAATCAAGAGTAGGAATGGGCTTTTGGCGTGAGATTTGGCGAGAGGTAAGACCAAAAGAGGACCTGACATAGACCAATTTGAAGAGGTTCAAGAACAGGCTTGCGGGAAAGGTGGGTTTGACATCCTTGGGGGATTTGGAACTCAAGACAACTGCAAACCAAGGTAATCCACTTCCTGACAAGGAGAAGGCTGGCAAGAATCAAGGTCAAAGTTGTGGACAAGGATCAAGAGATTCCCACATAGGCCTCTCAAGGCTGGAGCAGTCATGCGAACGAGGTGCCCCTGCACACCTGCTACTACAAAACGACAAGAATGATACCAACCATGTGATCAAAAGAAGACTTGCCAATACAATAAACAATATTTTCCTTGCCTTTAAACCAATTTATAAGAGAGTGCTAGGTTTATTAAGCGATAATATGGTGGTTGTAAACGAGTGTCCCGAAACTATAGGTGCCAAGTCTCAACTCAAAAGAAGGATAAACAATTATGCGATTTAGAGTTAGAGTTCAATAAGTCTCAACTCAAAATAAGGATAAACAATTATGCGATTTAGAGTTAGAGTTCGAAACAACTACGTAGAATATGTGTGCAATAGTATAAAATATGAAAACATGAAGAACAACCATTACAAATGTTTATCCAAGGATGATGTGAAAACCTCCTGACCGGTAGACTATACTAAGATAGAAACACTACAAGATTCTAAGATTTTTAAACTCATTTTGAACTCTAACTGAAGAGAGAAGGAGAAAGGTATGATGTACCTTGATTAAAGTTTGTCCTGTCAAGCCAACTGCGGAGCTTTGATATTTCAACTCCCTAAGGCAATTGATACCTGCAATGGGCAACAAAGAGAAACAACCTCCTACTCTAAAGGATTAGGTAAATCAAAATTCATTTACAAAGATTGAAGGAACAATAGACAAGAACATGAGAAAATTACACGAAATGAATGAAATAGCCAAGTATATTCAAATGAGAACCTAAAGAGAATAATTACAAACCATGGATGATGATGCAACACTTCTACAAGCTCTCCTCATCTATCCCTTACCTAATCTACCAAGATTAGAGGTTTGATACTTGAAAGCTTCCCCTTCACCTTAGAAAGCCCTCCTCAATATATAGGTTTGAGAGGCACAACAACCATGAGCAAATGAGGGATATCGTTGAGGATATGGCTCCTTGAGTATTGGAACAGATCCTAAAGTGAAGCCCAAGCATGAGGGTCGAACAAAAATAACCCATTCTGAAGGAGCTGGCCCATAGAATAAGGTGGGGGAGATCGCCCTTTTCTCTCAACAAGAATGGCTCTCCCCCCAAGTGAGAGATAATGCACCATTCACCAAAATTGGCACTCCCTATGCAAGGGAAATGGATCACTGATTCTCCCTACACATGATGAGGGGGGCGCCGCCCTTCATAAATGTTAAAAAATGGGTCGAATTTTCTAAGGAAAAAGTGTGTTTTGACCTATAAATGTTGGGTTTCCTCCTCCCATATGAATTAGGGGTCATGAAAAACTATTTTAATGGTGTCGACGATCATGTTCTCCCATAAATATAAAAATAATATTTGATTTAATGGGTTAATAAACATAGACTAAGCCTCAACCTCCTTTGCACATTTTTCATTATTATTTAATTAACATTCCCATAAAACATTAAAATTATAATATAATATAATATAATATAATTTTGTTATTCCAATGCATTTTGGGAATAATGTTTGAAATACAAGTTAATATAATTTCCACAAATCCTCCAAAATAGGGACCCTAGAAAATAGGACTTGGGGTATTACATTTAGGTTTAGGTGGGAAAGGGGTAAAATAAAAAGGGTAAAAATATGTACAAGTTAGGTTTAGTAAAAATGAAAAAGAAAATTGAAAAAAAAATAAAAAAAAAAATGAAAATCGTGAAAATTAAAATTAAAATTGAGAATTTGATTTGTTTTTCAATTTGATTTTTTATTTTTTATTTATTTTACGTTCATTTATGAGAAAATATGTACATGTTAAATAGTAAAAATGGTTAGTTTATTAAACATACATGGTTAACAAAAATAATTAAAACAAAATAAAAATACATAAAATAAAATATATTCATGAATATTTACAAAAATAAGAAAATAAAATAAAACAAAAATATATACAAAAATAAAATAAAATACATATAAGAATATTTACAAAAAATAAAATAAAATAAAATAAATACAAATTAGGAAAATTAGGACCAAATTACGCAAGTCGAGGTTCCATGCTCTTACATTTCGCCAGTCAGGGTTCCACACCTAGTGGCCAAAATTTAGAAAAAGGAGTATAGGGTAGGATTTGAAAAACTAGGCATCACAAAGAGGAACGAGGTTATATGGCGATCGAGGATGTGGTGATTCAGGTGCTATAAGGGGAGAACAATGAAGGAGAAAGGACGACGCTTCATGCGATGATTTAATGTCGCAAGTAGTGACAAGTAGAAACAAAACATCGACTCCAACCCATCCCACACCGTAGGTTAATCCATCCAATATACACATGTCAGATGACGTATATGCTCATATCACAAGGAGCAGGAGCACAACCAAGTCCAAGAAAGGTCCTTACGCCTGACACTATGGGTTAATGCAATATATAACTAACAATGATCAGGTGACAACTCGACAAGGACTCACAATCAAGAGTAGGAATGGGCTTTTGGCGTGAGATTTGGCGAGAGGTAAGACCAAAAGAGGAGCTAGCATAGACCAATTTGAAGAGGTTCAAGAACAAGCTTGCGGGAAAGGTGGGTTTGACATCCTTGGGGGATTTGGAACTCGAGACAACTGCAAACCAAGGTAATCCACTTCCTGACAAGGAGAAGGCTGGCAAGAATCAAGGTCAAAGTTGTGGACAAGGATCAAGAGATTCCCACATAGGCCTCTCAAGGCTGGAACAGTCATGCGAACGAGGTGCCCCTGCACACCTGCTACTACAAAACGACAAGAATGATACCAACCATGTGATCAAAAGAAGACTTGCCAATACAATAAACAATATTTTCCCTGCCTTTAAACCAATTTATAAGAGAGTGCTAGGTTTATTAAGCGATAATATGGTGGTTGTAAATGAGTGTCCCGAAACTATAGGTGCCAAGTCTCAACTCAAAAGAAGGATAAACAATTATGCGATTTAGAGTTAGAGTTCGAAACAACTACGTAGAATATGTGTGCAATAGTATAAAATATGAAAACATGAAGCACAAATTATTACAAAATGTTTCATCTGCGGATAGATGAAACCTCCCTTGGATCAGTAGACCCCTATACTAAGATAGAAACACTACAAGTGGGCACTAAGATTTCTTTAAACTCATTTTAACCAATCAGAAAGAGAGAAGGAGAAAGGGCATGATGTACCTTATTTCAAAGTTTGTCCTTACTGCTTTCAATCCGTGAGCTTGATATTTAAACTCCCAGTACAACTTGATATCTGCAATGGGCAACAAAGAGAAACAACCTTCTACTCTAGTGGATTAGGTAAATCAAATTCATTTACAAAGATTGAAGGAACAATAGACAAGAACATGAGAAAATTACACGAGCTTGAAGGAAATAGGCCAAGTATATTCAAATTAGAACCTAAAGAGAATAATTACAAACCATGGATGATGATGTAACACTTCTCGAAGCTCTCCTCGTCCATCCCTTGCACAAATCTACCAAGATTAGAGGTTTGATACTTGAAAGCTTCCCCCTTTCACCTTAGAAAGCCCTCAATATATAGGTTTGAGAGGCACAACAACCATGAGCAAATGAGGGATATCGTTGAGGATATGGCTCCTTGAGTATTGGAACA
>SNQJ01S0062028.1:28740-43281 GCA_010110895.2 Picea sitchensis | reverse complement strand
TGCCTTTAAACCAATTTATAAGAGAGTGCTAGGTTTATTAAGCGATAATATGGTGGTTGTAAATGAGTGTCCCGAAACTATAGGTGCCAAGTCTCAACTCAAAAGAAGGATAAACAATTATGCGATTTAGAGTTAGAGTTCAAAACACCTACGTAGAATATGTGTGCAATAGTATAAAATATGAAAACATGAAGCACAAATTATTACAAAATGTTTCATCTGCGGACAGATGAAACCTCCCTTGGATCAATAGACCCCTATACTAAGATAGAAACACTACAAGTGGACACTGACATTTCTTTAAACTCATTTTAACCAATCAGAAAGAGAGAAGGAGAAAGGGCATGATGTACCTTATTTCGAAGTTTGTCCTTGCTGCTTTCAATCCGTGAGCTTGATATTCAAACTCCCAGTGCAACTTGATACCTGCAATGGGCAACAAAGAGAAACAACCTCCTACTCTAGTGGATTAGGTAAATCAAATTCATTTACAAAGATTGAAGGAACAATAGACAAGAACATGAGAAAAGTACACGAGCTTGAAGGAAATAGGCCAAGTATATTCAAATGAGAACTTAAAAAGAATAATTACAAACCATGGATGATGATGCAACACTTCTCGAAGCTCTCCTCATCCATCCCTTGCACGAATCTACCAAGATTAGAGGTTTGATACTTGAGAGCTTCCCCCTTTCACCTTAGAAAGCCCTCAATATATAGGTTTGAGAGGCACAAAAACCATGAGCAAATGAGGGATATCGTTGAGGATATGGCTCCTTGAGTATTGGAACAGATCCTAAAGTGAAGCCCAAGCATGAGGGTCGAACAAAAATAACCCATTCTGAAGGAGCTGGCCCATAGAATAAGGTGGGGGAGATCCCCCTTTTCTCTCAACAAGAATGGCTCTCCCCCCAAGTGAGAGATAATGCACCATTCACCAAAATTGGCACTCCCTATGCAAGGGAAATGGATCATTGATGCTCCCTACACATGATCAGGGGGGCGCCTCCCTTCATAAATGTTAAAAAATGGGTCGAATTTTCTAAGGAAAAAGTGTGTTTTGACCTAAAAATGTTGGGTTTCCTCCTCCCATATGAATTAGGGGTCATGAAAAACTGATTTAATGGTGTCAAGGGGTGGCGACACCTCACAAAGTGAATGTGACACTTAGGAAGGTGCATACGACACTTGCAACAGTTCATGTGACACTTACCAAGGTGCATATGTCACATTGCGACACTTATGGTATGAAATGAAAATGTGGTATTTTGATGTGTAACATATTCCCCCTAAATTGTGAGGTTAGAAGAGAAAATGATGGCCGAAAAACTTTACAAATTATTCAATTCAAGGGTGCTGGAGTGCGAGAACCTGGAAGAAGCTGCAAACAATCATCAAACAATATAAATATATGTTCCATTTTCGAGGCAAACATACCTTTTCTCGGAATACGAGATGACTCAAAGCACGACCGCTGACCAATACATTGTGGATCCATGAAAATACTAACTAAGGATATTGCCAACAAAGATGCAATGTGGATCCATACCTCCATGACATGAACTAATCGCAGCCACGGAAAATACACAATGGAGCTACGAGATGACAAAACATAGCCATGGATCATTACAATGTGGATCTATGTGACAATATATATATCAGGTAATATTGCCAGCATGGTGATTGTACATGCTTAAATGATCTCCATCACATCTTAGGAAAATCACATATCAGAGTGAGTGCCCAACCTAGGGTCATCGTCCTGATCCCGATGTGGTACAAATCTAGCCATGTGAATAAATGATTTGATGTCGAACTTGGTAGAAACCACTTGATTATCGATCATTGATGTAAACCGTTAACAAGCGTGAGGGAAATCACCAATGATGTCAATGAATCCGAAGGTACCCTAGTACATTCTAGCGAATGTGAATAAATGAGCTGAGGTTGAACACTCGTGGAATCATCTGATCAGAGGTCAATGATGTAAACCTACTATCAGAAGCAAGGAGACCTTCCATTGAGGCATGCAGATCCCAATGTACTAATTGGTTTCTAAGTCTAATTCTCAGATAATGTGCTGAAGTCGACAGGAAAAGAATTGTCGCAGGAGGGCCTTGATGTATCTCCCATCATCGACAAAAAAATGACACCAGAAAGTGATCTAAGATGGTGAATCGAATGAGTATGGAATGACATAGGAAATGGAAACTGGTAATATTGTAGATGGATGGTTTGAAGTGAAACTTCCTTTGAACATGATGAGGCATGACAACTGACTTGGAAGCATTGAATCGACGAGTACTAAGAACATAATGTGACGAAAAAAGAACATTCTTCGACTGGAATGACAAAGTATGGCGACACATGGAATTGGTATGACTCGGAGACAAGTAGATTACCCAACTGTAAGACGAGACAAAAACATGTTCCATGTTCAAGGGAAACAATAACTACCATAAAGGATTCCAAAAACTTGACCCAATTCCTTCAATTCCCCCCCCATCCAGATAGATGAGTACCTCTTTGTTTTTTAACAAGCTTGAGGAGGATAACATATGCTCGGTATAGCTCATTGTTTGGATGAGTCCCTCGTCATATGTTTAACGAACCTAAAGAAGGAGGGATTCGGTCCTAGATGGGCCCTTCAATGTATGGTTTTACGAGTCTAGAGAAGGAAAACTTGGTGGCTTTTCATGTTTAGAGAGTCTGAAAAGAACTTAAAGACAACTCCAAAAGTGAATTTTTCGTAAATTTAGTCTCCCAAGCCCGAAAAAAGTGTAAAACAATACAGGGTAGAACTCTTCTAATCATGCTTGATTACAGTGTTCCTTTTTCATAATTAGTCTCGAGAGGCTGAAAAAGAGATAAACTACCACTTGAGAGACACCCTTTCAAAACCTTTTTAATGAGTGTGAAAGGAAGCAAGTTCACTTGACAATATTTCATGTTTAGGGAGTCTGAAAAGAGCTTAAAGGAGACTTCGTAACCTATTCTCATGTATTAATGAGCACGGGAAAGAAAAAAGACTGATCTCAGAACTTCCCAATTTATTATCCAAAGGTTTCGAACGAGACCCATGGATAGTTGGTACTTTCCCCCCATCTTGCATGATAGAAGCTAGTGGCTAGTCTTGCATGAAAGACTCGACTCAATATTTACGAGATCTAGCAAAAGACTCGACTCAATATTTACGAGATCTAGGCAAAAGACTCGACTCAACGAGAGAGGCGAATGTTTCATTTTTTAACAAGCTTAACACAAGAAAATAACTTTTCTCATGACCTCTGGGTTCGATTCCCAGACCTCTGTTTCATTTTTTAACAGGCTTGTCATAGAGAAGAAAACTATGCTCGCAAGGTAGGTTTCATTTTTACACAAGCTTGAAACTAGAAACTATGCTCGAGGTCCTCTGTTTCATTTTTTAACAAGCTTGACATAGAAACATGAACTCTGCTCGAAACTAGTTTCATTTTTTAATGAGCTTGAAATCAACAAACAAACTATGCTCAAAAACCTCTACTTGATCATGGCTTCCAATAGGGAAATGCTCTGGAAGGAATACATGTCAAGGGACAAACCTTAGTCATGGATTCCAAGAGATATTTACTAAATGAAAAATCCACACTTTGGAAGGAATACATGTTGAGGGCCGTGATAGGGGTAGGGAGATCAGGCTCTAATATCCCTATATAAGATATCACCATGTTAATTATCGGATTTAAATCAAAGGAATGGAGAGATTCCTTCTCATTTAGAGTTGAACGCATGGGACATGATGCCACATAATTGACCTACGGTGGGGCAGATGTCACTGACATGTAAGCATCGTTAAGGGAAGTCAGATGTTTGGCCATCATATGAGGTCCAATGAATGAAAGTTGGTCTATGGTCACCATGTTTCCATTGTGAGGGAAACACATCAATCGAAAGACTATGGGCATAAGAAGCTTCATAGCATAAACATAGTCTCGCCTGAGGAGCAAATTAAAATCCAAGGGGTCATGCAATACCATCATATAAATAAAGACAGTTTTCCCTCCCAAAGTAACAGAAAACTAAGGAAGGATCCTTAAATATTGACTATCCCTTTTGTTAAAAGCCAATAGATTCTGAGTCACCGACGTAAGCTGAGGAGAACCTAAAGCTTGCCAAGCAATCGAGGACAAAATACTAATGGATGCACCCTCATCGAAAATAGTCTGAGGAACGTCCCTACCACAAACATGAACAATGATTTGCAAAGGTATGTAGAAAGGGAGACGAGATTCCGACAGTGCACCCCAATCTATAATACTGGCCTCATAACTCAGATGGGGTTCCGTTGGAACAGGTGAAGTGCCCCCTATTCCAGAAGAATCTGTAGAAATAGGAAAATTTTGAGTGACATCTTGACTCTTCAAAGGAGGAGTGGTATCAACCAAGGGTGGTATTGGATCAACCACTTTGACTTCACTCTCCAAGAGGAGAGTGGGATCGATCGAAGTTGAAATTAGATTGATCACTTGATTGACCAACTCAACTGATGATTGAATTAGATGGATCAACTGATCAACCAAATTGACTGATGATGGAACTAGATTGACCAGTTCATCAACTAATGGCAGTTTGAGAGAGAGTTTACGATAATCTGTTGGAAGTTGTTATTGAACACCAATAATATTTTCCAATAGATATGAAGCTTCATCCATGCAAGGACAAAGGTAGGTGCGATGCATCTCCTTACATAACAAGCAAATAAATTTTACTTTACCCTTCTTACTGCCAACCTGATTATCACTAGTTGATGGTTTGTCACCAACATGATCTGCAACAGTTGATGGTGTTGATTAATGACCTTGAGACCACACTTCTACAACCTTGGGAATACCAGGGAAATCCTTAAGAAGGTGGTCACCCTTACAAATCTTGTAATGGAATTTGGGTTTGTGATGTGTCTTGGAAGACTTGTCGACATTATCAACACTCCCAACATGATGAAAAGTAGTTGGTTGATCGCTTCCAAAATTTCCTGTAGTGGTTGGAAGTTTTTCCCCTAGCTTATTTTTCTTCTTCTTAATCTTCCTTTTCTTCTTCTTCTTATCTACTTGGTTACTAGTTGCAGAGCTTTCACTAGGAGAAGAGGAAGAATGGGAAGAATACCCTATGGGTGAAGAAGGCAGAGGATCAATATGAGGTTGATGGTCTTTGGGTGGAGTGCTTATAGATGAAGCATTAGGAGCATTCATGCTCATCGGAGTGGAAAACAACCAGGTCAATAACCCAATAGTAAGTCTAGTAAGAGTGAAAGTGGCAATATAAGGAGGACCAATGTGTCACACAAAAGGAGAAACAAATGGTAACCTGGAAAAAGGGGCTCCTTCGTTGGTAGTTCTAGGAATTGATGCCATAGACACAAACTCAAGCCCGAGGTTTTTCTAGGGAAAAACAAACAACACATGCTAAAAAATCTAAGAAGAAAACCAACAAACCTTTTCACAGTAAAGCGCCAGTTGGTGATGAAATCCAACGTTGCAGGATCAAAGTGAGAAGGGGCCGTGATAGGGCAGGTGGATCAATTACGTTGGCGACCTGCTTAATGGACTTACACCTTGGTGCAAGTTCCCTCACAGTCCATCTGTGGGTTACCCTCCAAGGAGCTCGAGTTAGTTTGACCAACGTCTCACCCAAGTACAACAAAGACTCCCCTTCATCGTCACCTCATGTATGAACCCTAAAGATAAAGGCCACTAAGTTTACCAACTCGTAGTCAGCCTCCGGGTAGGTACAGTCGATAGCCGGGATCAAACGTATGGGCAGGATATCAAGTTTGAAGCTCTTCAAGAGAATTGGAGACAAGTGGACCGGTAAGAATCTAGAGGACCGCAAATGGATTCGGGATACATGAAGCACCGAGACCAAATGAACCAGTGGTTTCTCAAGAAAAAAACCCAATATGCGCCCATTCCTCTACAATTGGTTGAGCCTCATAGGGGTAATCTCCGTTGATCTCCCACACACGACCTTGTGTTTAACTCCCGTGTGAGAGAAGAGTATTTTTCCATTTCCAAATGCATAAACCCAATGCAAGTTACCTAATGAAAACTACAAACATGTACCACCCAAAATTTTTGAATGCAATCAATTTCTGTTTGTTTGATTATAAATGTAATGAAATATGCAAACTTTTCTACTTCTTAACTTTCTGATGAAAGAGATCTATGTTTGATACAAAGAACCACGAGAAAAAATAAAAATCAAACAAAGCGCACTCAAAGTGATGAGAACTAAAAGAAAACAAGTAGGGGATAACCTTTTCAATCAAGAAATCAAATATGTAAAAGAGAAATAAGACAAACACTCACGAAAATCCTTAAACAATAAGCAACAAGAAACATAAATCAAGATGGGTTGTGGTAAGCATAAGAGTCCCAATCATCCAAAAAAGCGAGATGTTTCAAATTAAGACAAGAAGGTTCAATACCAAGCAACCTTTGTAAACCCTAATTTATGAACAATCCTAAACAACCAAGCAATCTGAAATATTTGCGAGACGAAGATCAAACAAACTCAAAGGCAAGAAAAACCAAGGGATCATGTTAACCCAAGGGGACCAAAACTAGGAGAAAATTTGCAAACTCAAGGGAGAAACATAAATGAGTGATAATTTTCAAATTCTCAGGAAAACAAAGTCAAGGATAATAAAGGAGTCTTTGGGCAAAAATCCCCTCAATATCAGGCTAAGAAAGAGAAAACAGAAGGGGGCCAAATCACCAAAATAGGGGGAATGACACCCCTGTTCTCAAGAAGACAGAGCGCCCATTAGGGGAATGGTTACCTGTAGGAGGCTCTGATGTGGTGCCAGTAAGCTAATGACACCCTTTGGTAGGATTTTGGGGAGTGCCAATGGGGTAACTGACGCTCTGGTAAGAACTGCAGGGGAGTGCCACTCTCCTGAAAAGTTCAGAAACTTGCTAAAAAAGGATAAAAAATCAGAAAATCCAATCAGTGATTATGTGATCTCTTTAGTGAAGAAGAGGGAAGGGGAAGTAGATCAAAATCAAGTAGCAAACAAGATCTAAGGATAGGCAAAGGCTTTAGACGATCCAAGGAAAGACTAGTCAAAGTCCCTCCAGTGGAGTTGCCAATTTCTGTTACAGAATGTTTCATCTGCGGACATATGAAACCTCCCTTGGATTACTAGATCCCTATACCAAGACAAAAAAATTATAAGTGGAAACTAACATTCCTTTAAACTCATTTTAATGAATTAGAAAAAGAGAAGGAGAAAGGGCATGATGTACCTTATTTCAAAGCTTGTCCTCACTGCTTCCAATTCGTGAGCTTGATCTTCAATCTCCTGGAACAACTTGATACCTGCAATGGGTAGCAAAGAGAAACGACCTCCTACTATAGTGGATTAGGTAAAGTAATTTCATTTACAAATATTGAAGGAAAAATAGACAAGCACATGAGAAAAGTACACGATCTTGAAGGAAATAGTCCAAGTATATTCAAATGAGAACCCAAAGAGAATACTTACAAACCATGGATGATGATGCAAAACTTCTCCAAGATCTCCTCATCCAACCCTTGCATGAATCTACCAAGATCAGAGGTTTGATACTTGAAATCTTCCCCCTTTCACCTTGGAAATCCCTCAATATATAGGCTTGAGAGGCACAACAACTATGATAAAATGAGGGATATGGTTGAGGATATGGCTCCTTGAGCCTTGGAACATATCCTAAAGTGAAGCCCAAACATGAGGGTTGAACACAAATAACCCAATCTGAAGGAGCTGGTTGATAGAATAAAATGGGGGAGATCCCCCTTTTCTCTCAACAAGAATGGATCTCCCCCCAAGTGAGAGACAGGGCACCATTCACCAAAAGTGGCACTCTCTATACAAGGGCAGGGGAGCACCGATGCTCCATACACATGGTTAGGGGGGCACCACCCTTCATAAATGATCAAAAATGGGTTGAATTTTCCAAGGAAAAGTGTGTTTTGACCTAGAAATGATGGGTTTCCTCCTCCGATATGACTTAAGGTTCATGAACAACTGTTTTAATGGTGTCAAGGGGTGGAAACACATCACAAAGTGAATTCTACATTGGGGACACATAGGGTGTGAAATGAAAATGTGGCATTTTGATGTGTAACACAAACAAGCTAACAATAAGATGCATAGTTTGAGTTAGTCAATTAGGACATGCAATAGAACAAACTATGCGAACACATCAGTTCACCAAGCACTTAGAAATATGCAAAAGGTTAGAGGATGACATGTCAATTCAATCACACAAATCTCAACAAAACATCATAGGTCAAGAAGCAACATGAAAACATTTGAAATCAACAGATTGAAAGGATAAATCAACACCCTGCATCAAAGATAGTCATCAATCAAGATAAAACCACGAACTCCCTCAAGGTAGGAAAATAGATAGCATTAGGCTCAAGTGGTAGAGGATTAGGCAATAGGTATGAAATTTTAGTATGGGCCTCCTTTCCTTTCGCTTGTAAAATTAAAAGTAAAGGGGGGTTGTTGCGACCACAACAAATGGTGACACACTGGAAGAACCAATGATCTCTATCAAAAGAAGTCTAGGGCCTATACTTCAGATCTGAATTTTAAAGATATTTTCAACAAAATGCAGACAATTTTCCAATAGTCATGGATACCACGATGACACCAAAATTCTAACAGATATAACCCAATATTTCTAGTGCTTGTAATCCAACACACCCTTTTCAAAGAGCCAAATAATGAGACAAATTGTTTTACTGGCTGCATACTTCAGATTAGCTTTGGTTTGACCATGGTTCTTCACTTTTATAACAAGAAAACATCTACATAAGTGAGTTCCTCATCTCTCTTTTCCTAAAATTGCTTCACTGCCAACGAGCATCCATAGCCCTGACGAAGTTGCCTCGGTACCATACAAGCATGGCCCCATTGCCAACAAGTGTCCATAGCCCTGACGAGTTTAGTTGTACTTCCTACACTATTAATAGTGCTTTCAACTTCCTTTTTTATTTCAAAAATATGCTCACCCTTTTAGATTTTAGATATAAATATGCATACACACATATGGTGTGAAGGAAGCATGGTGATACAAGAGTTGCTTTGATTTTCTGAATTGATGTTATGCACTTGTTTAACCCACAGGTCTCCTTAAAAACCATCATAGTATTGGTCATTTATTAATTTGAAGTGGATGGAGCTCAAAGAAAAATATAGATAAACACTTTCTTATACTTACAGATTATCAATGGTACGCTCAATAGGCATGAGTGTTCCACCACAAATATTAGTCCATACCTACAACTGAAAACTTTATGAATGTTCATTCAGATAGAGTATCCCATGCATCTTATGACTTGTAAAAACATTTCTTCAGTATGTCACCAGAATGAGACCAACCCCTTACTCAAATTTTAAGAGTAATCCTCAAGGCAGACTAAGAGTCAAATCAACTCAGAAAAATACCAACATTCAAATCAAAAGATGGAAGGACTATGAACAAGCAGAAAGCAAGACTGAAATTGGAAGTCAATTCATGGAAAAGAAAGCTAAGCTAAAATAAATCTGAAGTTAGAATGTTAGTCATCCAGAAAGAAGGAAACCTAGCTGAAAGATGAGAAGAGAAAACAACAATGAGTAATAAATATGGTGACAACAACAGGGATAGTGTTTTCAGTGAAAACCCGAAAGTAATCCAAGGGAAATAATCGGTCAAGAAATGTTAATCATTCAATATGAATCCCATTGAAAATATTCCTAGAGTTTATGATATGAAACGAAGAACGAACCATATTGTGAGAATTGATGATTTAGTGTAAGATATTTGCAACACACTTCTCCACTCCAATTGTCACATACAATTCTTCTTTCATTCAATGCAATAAAACAATTTTCTAGGAATCTAGCACAATGGGTTAATGTAGATGTTCAATCAAAACAAATTTTCAAAAAACCAATTGCATGAAATATTCCACAAATCCATAAGCTCTTAAGATTTCGTGCCATGAGCAATTCCTTTACATATTTGAAGATAATTAGTTTTCAATAGAAAACACATTTTAGATTTCTCACCAAAGCACCATTTGCTCTTTTCTACAAGAGATAATCATTACTCACATAGATCCCAATAATTCAATTTGTTAAGGCAAAAAGGAAAAATTGACATTTATGGAGGCCATCAAAAGAATCATTAAAATGTCTCCAAACCTCTACTAGATCAGAGATCAAAATGGGAATATATAAATGAGACAAGATATTTTTGATCAACTGTTAAGTTGGTGACAATCTTGGTTTATCAATCCAAAAATTTCGCAAAGGAATCTAAGCATCCAAGTTTAGATTAACACTTCCCTATGTTGCCTTCAGTCCAAGAGAAAAAATTCTGAGCTACTGATCGTATAAGCCATTTCCCAACCTGCATAACAAAAAAGAACGGTGTGATCAACTCTTAGACATTTTTAGAATAACTTTTCCTCAAAATGACTGACTTATTGGAATGAAATTAAATTAAAAGAAAGTGAAGATCAAAATCAAACTAATCCTAAGAAAAAGCATGCTAAGCTAATGTAAATTTAAACTAAGTGGGTTGTCACATAAAACTTATGCAAATGAAAATGTTGCCATCAAGTATTCATCTGGTGTCCATTCAATCAAATATCACAACAATCTTCCCCAAGATATGCACACTATTTGTTTTCCCTCAATATTCCTTTCAAAAAAGACTTTAGTGTCATGATTTTTGTAAGATTTGGATTTCTGGACACAATATCTTCATCAGAGTCAATCAAATTAAAAAAATATTACCATTAGAATCCAATTCCATCTATTTTCTAAAATACATGTACATCAACAAATATCAGTCATAAAAATATGATTATAAGATAATCAACATTGCACCCCAAGGCATGTGTTTCCTCTGATTATCAACGACAATGATAATAATGTGAAACTTTAGCATGATCATCTTTAGACTTGTGAGGAACAAAAATAAATAATTATGAAAAAATGATCCCTTAAGATATAGGTACAAATGATCTTAGGTCACAGTCTAGATGGGTTGAATTCCCCAACACAAATGAAAGATATAATTATAAATCAGATGGGTTGAATTCCCCAACACAAATGAAAGATATAATTATAAATCAAAATTAAATGAAGTAATTAAGATCGGATTTCTAATAGGTGATAAGATTGACATGATGGGAAAGTCCATGAAACTAATATCCTCAAGATCTCAAGATTTTTCCAAGTGGAGATACCATAAATTCCACTTCCTTGAGCTTACACATGTCAATGAATAAGAAGAAAATGAAATGAAAAATAAGAGTGTAAATATTGTCTCTCCACTAGATAGGTTTTCTGTTCAAAGAATGTGACATATAATATGGAAAAAAAAATCTACAAGCTCATGAGTAAGAGGGATCAAAGAAAATATATTTTGACATAACCCAACCGTGCTTACCTTTCCAATTTATGAATCATCTAAGTTTTGGTTCAAGGAGTGCTTGTTGGGTATGTGTTATATTCTTTTCATGACTAGCACTAGTGTTTTCTACATTGCACAGGGGGGTTTGAGGGGGTGATATCCCCCCTATGCAGGGGTTCTGGGGGCAGCCCCCCCCCGAGAATTTTTTTTGCCTCAGGAAACATGTCACATTTTTGCCTCGTTTTTCATGTCGCCTTGATTTTTGTGTCCATTGTTGGGGGTTTTTAGGCACATGGTTTTTGTCGATGGTTTTCTATTTCCGGTTAAGGAATTAGGGTAGTTGACTAATATAGGTCATTGGGTTAGGGTTTTGGATGCCACTGGCTCCTATATGTATATTTTATTGTAAATAATGTATCACAATGAATGAATATAAAATATGTTGCTTTTCTCGGTTTGGGTTTCCAGGGGAAAAATATCTGTGTAATGTGTGTATTTTCCATTGTATCTTTTCTATTCTTTTACTGAAAATCTATTTGCAGTAAATATTGTACAAGGTTAAAATCTACATTTGGTATTAGAGCTTTGTTGGCTTCAAGAGACGCCTTTGTGGTCAAGGGTTTGGCTCAGGACTGTGATAAGCCTTTTTATAGTGGGAGATCTATGGTATTGATTTTTCAAGTGAAAAGAAATGGCGAGCAATTCGAAAATGGAGATCGAGAAGTTTAATGTGAAAAGTTTTGAGCCATGGAAGCTAAAGATGGAAGATCTGTTGGTGGATAGAGATCAGTGGATCGTGGTGGATCCATGTACTGCACCTACAGTAACTTCAACAAATGACTGGAAAAAGTTGGATCAAAAGGCGAAGAGCACAATTTGACCGTGTCTCTCAGATTCAGTATTAGTAAACGTGTCAGAGGAAGCTACAACCAAATATTTATGGGATAATTTGGGGAAGTTGTATCAGTCTAAGTCCCTAGTAAATAAACTATTCCTAAGAAAGAAGTTTTATAACCTCAGGATGAGAGATGGAGACTCGATGGAAGATCATTTGAACGCCTTCAATACTGTGGTAAGTCAGTTAATATCTATTGAGATTAAAATTTTAGATGAATATAAGTGTATCGGTTTACTGTGCTCTTTACCCAACTCGTCGGATAGTCTGGTCGTGGCCATAGGTATTAATACAACTACCTTGAAGTTTGATGAAGTGGTCTCATCCTTGTTGTCAGAGGAGTTGAGACAGAATAACACGGAAGGACAGAGCACAAATGCATTATTTGCAAGAAGACGCTCCCATGAAAGAAATAGATCTAAGTCCTCAAGTGGGAGATCTAAGTCTAATGGAAAATCTAAGTCTCCCAGAAGTTTGTAAAGGTATGCTGGAGATGTGGAAAAAAAGGGAACTACAAGAAGCAATGTAGATCCAAAGTTGAGAAAAAGAAGGGATCTGGAGAATCTCCTTCTACAGAAGAAAATAAGTCCAATGAAGAAGGAGGGGATGTGTACTTGGCTTCTTGAAGAACACATGCATATCATGAGGCATGGTTGGTTGAGTCAGGTGCATCCTTTCATATGACTCCCCATAGGGATTGGTTTTGTGAATATGAAAGGTATGATGGAGCTAAGGTTTTCCTAGGTGATGAATTGACAACCAAAATCATAGGTTGAGGAAAAGTCAAGTTGAGGCACATAAATGGAAGGATTAGAACACTATATGGTGTTCTGCACATCCCAGGATTGACCATAAATTTTGTTTATGTAAGAAAAATGGACGATACATGGGTGAAAACAATATTTGAAAAGTAAACCTGGAGGATGGTTCGAGGAGCAATGGTGTTGCTGAAGGGAGTTCAGTTTGGAACTCTGTATAAGATGCAAGGAAACACTATTAGTGATGGGTGTAATAGTTCCATTGTTCATGATATTGGAGTTGGAGAAGAAAGAACTCCTACAGTCTTTGGAGAAAAGGTTATGCCGTGGCATCAAATACTAGGGCATATAAGAGAGAAGGGTCTTCAACTACTACATGGTAAAGGTATGTCTAAATGCTCTCTAGATTTTGATTTCCATGAACATTGCGTATATGGGAAGCATAATCGGGTAAGATTCCCCTCTGGTACAATGAGGGTAGAAGGAATTTTACAACTAGTTCATAGCGATGTTATTGGACCTGTGTTGGTTCCATCATTGGGAAAATCTGTGTACTATGTCTTATTTATAGATGAAATGACCTTCAAATATATTAAAACTCATACCATTATATATGAAACAACCTTGGGTCCATTACCCAAACCTTTGTTCTACCAGAATTCACTATCGGAATTTCTCCAAGGGTTGACAACAATCTACAATATCACTCTCCAATAGTTGACATCAATGAAAACCAAAAATTCATACCAACTATCTATCAACCTAAGCCAACTGTATGACAATCTCCCCCTTTGGCATTGATGGCAACACCAACATTGATGGAAACACTTAGTCATGATAACATTCATGTTTATACTCTTTATCAAAGTTTCTATCTCTCCCCCTTTGACATCAATGGAAAAGGGTATCTCCCTTTGGGGCTGCTCCCCCTGACTGAACTCTCCTTGGGGTTTCTCCCCCTGTCTACGTGCCTTTGATTTTTCTTTGTCTTTATAATCCTCTAATTACTCTCTTTCCCTTCATATGAATAATATCTCCCCCTTTGACAAAGGGTATCACTCTGAAGTCATATCACTCATTCTTCCCTTGTGACAATCTCTCCCCTTGGAAACATGCCTCTATGCTCTCTCTCCAAACATTTACCTTTGTATCTGATAAATCTCTCCCCCTTTATCCTATTTATGGTGCTTCCTCGTGTACATCTAAGACATATAAGATAAGAATTCAAAAGCATTCATTTTGGAGTAGAAATTACTCCTAGTCTCTGGCGAAGATACTCAAGGGCTTCCCGAGGAAGCGGTTTTGTAAAGATGTATTCCACTTGTTCTTTTGTTCCCACATATTCAAATCTGATGTTCTTCTCTGCAACCTGTTCCCGTAGAAAGTGATACTTTATTGAAATGTGCTTCTTTTTGGAGTGCATCACCGGGTTTTTTGAGATACTAATGACGCT
>SNQJ01S0062028.1:14933-28730 GCA_010110895.2 Picea sitchensis | reverse complement strand
TGGGAAAGTCCATGAAACTAATATCCTCAAGATCTCAAGAGTTTTCCAAGTGGAGATACCATAAATTCCACTTCCTCGAGCTTACACATGTCAATGAATAAGAAGAAAATGAAATGAAAAAGAAGAGTGTAAATATTGTCTCTGCACTAGATAGGTTTTCTATTCAAAGAATGTGACATATAATATGGAAAACAAAATCTGCAAGCTCATGAGTAAGAGGGATCAAAGAAAATATATTTTGACATAACCCAACCGTGCTTACCTTTCCAATTTATGAATCATCTAAGTTTTGGTTCAAGGAGTGCTTGTTGGGTATGTGTTATATTCTTTTTATGACTAGCACTAGTGTTTTCTACATTACACAGGGGGGTTTGAGGGGGTGATATCCCCCCTGCGCGGGGGTTCGGGGGGCAGCCTCCCCGAGAATTTTTTTTGCCTCAGGAAACATGTCACATTTTTGCCTCGTTTTTCATGTCGCCTTGATTTTTGTGTCCATTATTGGGGGTTTTTAGGCACATGGTTTTTGTCGATGGCTTTCTATTTCCGGTTAAGGAATTAGGGTAGTTGACTAATCTAGGTCATTGGGTTAGGGTTTTGGATGCCACTGGCTCCTATATGTATATTTTATTGTAAATAATGTATCACAATGAATGAATATAAAATATGTTGGTTTTCTCGGTTTGGGTTTCCAGGGGAAAAATCTCTGTGTAATGTGTGTATTTTCCATTGTATCTTTTCTGTTCTTTTACTGAAAATCTATTTGCAGTAAATATTGTACAAGGTTAAAATCTACATTTGGTATTAGAGCTTTGTTGGCTTCAAGAGACACCTTTGTGGTCAAGGGTTTGGCTCAGGACTGTGATAAGCCTTTTTATAGTGGGAGATTTGTGGTATTGATTTTTCAAGTGAAAAGAAATGGCGAGCAATTCGAAAATGGAGATCGAGAAGTTTAATGTGAAAAGTTTTGAGCTGTGGAAACTAAAGATGGAAGATCTGTTGGTGGATAGAGATCAGTGGATCGCGGTGGATCCATGTACTGCACCTACAGTAACTTCAAGAAATGACTGGAAAAATTTGGATCAGAAGGTGAAGAGCACAATCTGACTGTGTCTCTCAGATTCAGTATTAGTAAATGTGTCAGAGGAAGCTACAACCAAATATTTATGGGATAATTTGGGGAAGTTGTATCAGTCTAAGTCCCTAGTAAATAAATTATTCCTAAGAAAGAAGTTTTATAACCTGAGGATGAGAGATGGAGACTCGATGGAAGATCATTTGAACGCCTTCAATACTGTGGTAAGTCAGTTAATATCTATTGAGATTAAAATTTCAGATGAATATAAGTGTATCGGTTTACTGTGCTCTTTACCCAACTCATCGGATAGTCTGGTCGTGGCCATAGGTATTAATACAACTACCTTGAAGTTTGATGAAGTGGTCTCATCCTTGTTGTCAGAGGAGTTGAGACGGAATAACACGGAAGGACAGAGCACAAATGCATTATTTGCAAGATGATGCTCCCATGAAAGAAATAGATCTAAGTCCTCAAGTGGGAGATCTAAGTCTAAGGGAAAATCTGAGTCTCCCGGAAGTTTGTAAAGGTATGCCAGAGATGTGGAAAAAAAGGGAACTACAAGAAGCAATGTAGATCCAAAGTTGAGAAAAAGAAGGGATCTGAAGAATCTCCTTCTATAGAAGAAAATAACTCCAAGGAAGAAGGAGGGGATGTGTACTTGGCTTCTTGAAGAATACATGCATATCATGAGGCATGGTTGGTTGAGTCAGGTGCATCCTTTCATATGACTCCCCACAGGGAGTGGTTTTGTGAATATGAAAGGTATGATGGAGGTAAGGTTTTCCTAGGTGATGAATTGACAACCAAAATCATAGGTTGAGGAAAAGTCAAGTTGAGGATCATAACGGAAGGATTAGAACACTACATTGTGTTTTTCACATCCCACGATTGACCATAAATTTTGTTTATGTAAGAAAAATGGACGATACATGGGTGAAAACAATATTTGAAAAGTAAACCTGCAGGATGGTTCGAGGAGCAATGGTGTTGCTGAAGGGAGTTCGGTTTGGAACTCTGTATAAGATGCAAGGAAACACTATTAGTGATGGGTGTAATAGTTCCATTGTTCATGATATTGGAGTTGGAGAAGAAAGAACTCCTACAGTCTCTGGAGAAAAGGTTATGCCGTGGCATCAAATACTGGGGCATATCAGAGAGAAGGGTCTTCAACTACTACATGGTAAAGGTATGTCTAAATGCTCTCTGGATTTTGATTTCCACAAACATTGTGTATATGGGAAGCATAATTGGGTAAGATTCCCCTCTGGTACAATGAGGGTAGAAGGAATTTTACAGCTAGTTCACAGCGATGTTATTGGACCTGTGTCGGTTCCATCATTGGGAAAATCTGTGTACTATGTCTCATTTATAGATGAAACGACCTTCAAATATATTAAAACTCATACCATTATATATGAAACAACCTTGGGTCCATTACCCAAACCTTTGTTCTACCAGAATTCACTACCGAAATTTCTCCAAGGGTTGACATCAATCTACAATATCACTCTCCAATAGTTGACATCAATGAAAACCAACAATCCATACCAACTATCTATCAACCTAAGCCAACTGTATGACAATCTCCCCCTTTGGCATTGATGGAAACACCAACATTGATGGCAACACTTAGTCATGATAACATTCATGTTTATACTCTTGATCAAAGTTTCTATCTCTCCCCCTTTGACATCAATGGAAAAGGGTATCTCCCTTTGGGGCTGCTCCCCCTGTCTACGTGCCTTTGATTTTTATTTGTGTTTATAATACTCTAATTACTCTCTTTCCCTTCATATGAATAATATCTCCCCCTTTGACAAAGGGTATCACTCTGAAGTCATATTTCTCATTCTTCCCTTGTGACAATCTCTCCCCTTGGAAACATGCCTCTATGCTCTCTCTCCAAGCATTTACCTTTGCATCTGATAAATCTCTCCCCCTTTATCCTATTTATGGTGCTTCCTCGTGTACATCTAAGACATGTAAGATAAGAATTCAAAAGCATTCATTTTGGAGTAGAAATTACTCCTAGTCTCTGGCAATGATACTCAAGGGCTTCCTGTGGAAGCGGTTTTGTAAATATGTATTCCACTTGTTCTTTTGTTCCCACATATTCAAATCTGATGTTCTTCTCTGCAACCTGTTCCCGTAGAAAGTGATACTTGATTGAAATGTGCTTATTTTTGGAGTGCATCACCGGGTTTTTTGAGATATTGATGGCGCTTGTATTATCACAATAGATTGGAATGGGCTCATCATACTCAACCTGTATATCTGTCAAAGTTTGTTTCATCCAAAGAACCTGTGTACAACATGCTGTTTCTACAATATACTCTACCTCGGTTGTAGATAGAGATACTGATGATTGTTTCTTGCTTAGCCATGATACTAAACACTCATCCAAGTAGAATGCTGCTCCACTAGTGCTTCGTCGGTCATCAATACAACCTGCCTAATCTGCAGCTCTGTAGGCAATACGAGATAGATCCTTTCCTTTTGGATACCATAATCCAAACTCTTATGTTCCCTTGAGATATCTAAAAATTCTCTTCATTGCTAATACCTGTGATTCCTTTGGTGCTGCTTGAAATCGTGACACCTATCCAATTGCCTACATTACATCTGGTCTGGATGATGTCACATATAGTAGGATGCCAATCATTGACCTATATTGCCTCTGATCTATAGACTTTGAATCATCATCTTTCCTTAACTTGCAATTGGTTTGCATGGGAGTGATAATTGGTTTGCAATCTTCCATTCCGAACCTCTTTATCTTTTCTATGATATACTTGGTTTGAGAAATAAAAATTCTTTGGTTTCTTTGATGTATCTGAAGTCCCAGAAAGAAGGATAGTTCTCCAAGTAATGACATTTCAAATTCATTCTGCATATCCTTTGCAAATTTCTGGCTTAACCTGTCATCATCACTACCAAAAATAATATCATCAACATAAATTTCAATAGCTACCTTGATGTAGAGGTTGTTGTCTGCGTTTCCTTTCCATAGTTCGTAGGGAGTTTTGTCATTGTTGTTTCTAAGCATTACTCTATTTTGAATGTGAACTGATGTATGCACTGCATGTGTCCAAAAAATATCTGTCAATTTGAAATCCATTAGCATTGTTCGAGCCATTTCCTGTGTAATTATCATCCATTATGATAATGTTCCTTTGTCTTTGAGCCTCTCTCTGAACCAATCTATGAATCCATGCTCTCGTCCACTATCATATATCTATCCAAACCTGCTAAATGTTCTTACAAATCCATCTCTGTCCATACTTTCCAAGACTCTACTTGCACAACTGTCCATAATGCTGACCCATTTATCACTATAATATCGTGAAGTCTTGATTAATCTATCAAACTGTACTTCTGTTAACTGATTACTCTAAATATGTCTTTTCAAACTCTGCAAGCTACTCGAAGGACGGTTCTTTGGTTTGTCATAGCTATCACATAGACTCCCCCTATCTAATATTCATATTACTTGGGAGTCTCTAAGATGGATGGCTTAGAACAATTCCTACTCTGACGTGTATTCATCATCATCTTGATTGGTAGATTCATCAGCATCTTCATTGGTAGATTCATTATCTCTCTGAGCTCTGACTTATTTCTTTCATCTGTGGATTCATCTTTCACTACAATACCTGAAAGTACAATCTCTTGAACCTGTTCCTTATTTACATGTCCTTCCTTTCTTTCAGTTATTTTCCAAACCTTTTTTTATCTGATATCTTTCTCTTTCTCTGTAGAATTTTCTTCATCTCGTTTTATTACCAATCTTGCGATCTCTGGTACCTGGTCTTTGTTCACCTATTCTTCCTATTTTCTTATCCATACTTTATTATATCTGATATCAATATTCTCTTTCATGGAAGTATCGATCATGCTTCTACAATCACTGGCTATGTGTCCATAGTTATGACATTTGTAACACTCAATGTTACGTGCGACCACATAGGCACTTCTTGCTTGAACATTTCTTTTATAATCCACTACCCGATTTGCAACCTTGTAATCCAAAGTTAGTACAATAAAAGTAATGACCATAAAATAAATTTGCGCTTTGGGAGTGAATAGTGATCTTCTTTTGTGGCGTAGTCCATACCGAATTTTGTGCCTTGACTGATCATCATGATGATTGAAGATTCTTGTGGCTTGAACATAGATGGTCTTCTGTTGAAGATGCATCTTCAATATTTTTTCTTAGATTCAGGTTGACCATTATTCCTTCCTTTGAGGTATACGCATAAATCTTTCTATTTTCTTCATTCTTCTTTCTAGCAACCTAGAGTGCTTCTCTTCATTCTCTATAATTGATGTGGATGTTTACGTCTCTTCAACGTTCTTGTTGAGTTTGACGATTTTACTTCTCAATGTACAACTTCTTCTTCAAGCTTCTCAACCTCTTCTTCTTTTTCTTCATCATCGAGACTTCGCGGTATAACCTTTCTCTTTGCTGCTTCAAGTTGGATTTTCAATGTAATTATTTCTTCTTCCAATCTTCTCTCTTCTTGGTAAACTCTTCCTCAAGTTAGTTTAAGTCATTGGTTCTTTCCTTGAGATGATCCATCAATATCTTTTCTCTCTTTTTGCTTCTTCCTTTTTTATGCTACTATGTTGGCCTAAACATTTCTTTTACTGATATTCTAGAGTTTTCTTCAATTCTTGGCCTCTTAGTTGAGCTCTTAAATTCTTGATGACTTCTTGATCTTTTTGAACCTTGAACACTTTCCTTTTGGTTCAATTCTTTCTTGGATGACTTGTTTTTATTCTCTTTCTTTCTTTAGATATTTAATTGCGATCAATTTTCCTCGTAATCAACTTCTTCTTCTTCTTCATGCTCTTCCTCTTCCTTGAATCTATCGACATGATGAGCATCTTTCTTTACTTGTCCTATATCTCCATCTTCTTTGGCATTTTGAATTTCGTTGAAGAGGCCATATGTCATGTAACTTATCCCAAAGTTCTTTTGATGAACATTTACCAACCTTTTCTCTTCTTTGGATTAGGTAATCCTTCCCGGATGAAATCCATTGCTATTTTGTTATTATTCCTTAATTCCTTCTTGAAGTTGTGATCTTTTCCCCTTTTTGAACCTATCATATCTTGTAACAACATTAACCAAATATATGTCCTGTTCTGTAAAAATACTTCCGTCCTTTGTCTCCACATCTCATACCCAAAACCATTATGACCATTAAACATTAGGTGACATCCATTCTCAAGATAATCCATGATCTCCTTCCAATGGTTGGAAATGTTTCATGAAGAGGAGCCAAGCTCATTTTGATTGTTGGATTATTGAAGTTGAATTAGTAATAGAGCAATTTAACTTTTTAACCATATAATCCAAGTGTTATATCAGTAACATCATTATCATCTAATAAGCTAGCGAGAGTAAATGTGATGAACAAATGAACAATCATACACATACGATTACACGGTGTTTGCTTAAAACCCAAAGCGGGGAGAAAACCACATAATGCTTATATGTCTTGAAATTACATTCATTGGAAGCGCAAAATTCCCTTTTTCAATTTTAGGCGAAGGAAGCAACCCCTAATTTAGCGAGGCTGGCAGAGAGCTCCAACTCCCAATTCTGCGGCTACAGCGGAAGGAGGCTACAACTTCATTATGTTCTCCGGGCTTCTGATTGGAAGGTGGCTGCAACCACTTTTCCTTACCCCGTACAACTGCCCTGAAGTATAAGTAGAGTGATGGAACCAACGTCCTGCTATCAGCATGAGATATACCAGCGTAAAATTGGCCCCTTGGCGTGAACCATGCATCAACTTTGTACTCAACTTGTACCAAAGTGCATCAACCATGCACCAACTTTGTTATAAACAAACTATAATCAGCACGTACCATAAAAAGGTGCATCAGCCATGCACCAACTGTACCAAACAAAGTACATAATCAGCGTACCATAAACAAGTGCATCCAACCATGTACTGAGTATGTTATAATCATGTTTCAACTACTCATCAACTATGACTCATCAATATGTACCAACATCATCAAGTATGCACCTCATGTATGTACCAACTCATGTACTACTTGTCTCAACCATGCTGTATATTGCCTTAACCAAAATCCTCATCAATTTCATCACTTAAATATGATTTGTAACTCTTGTATTAGATTTGGTGTATATGATCACATGCTTTTCAAACCTTCCTTAACTTTAACAACAGGAATAGCATTTTCATCAAACTTTTCTTTAGTCTCACATGAGTAGTTTTGGATTAGTCAACAACCCTAACTTGAAATATCATGTATGCTTTGTAATGAATAAAGATATGAAACTAATACACAATGTTCTTTAGTTTGTTTTATTCAATTCTTTAGGTGTCGGTACTTGGAACCTCTCGGCGTTATAGAAAAAATGGCAATACCTTGTTGAATTATTCCTTATTCTAGAAGCGACCTTGTAAATTATTACCCATGTGGAATATTTGTTGAATCACGATCTAAAAATGTTGCACAACATACTAAATGAAAAATGTACACTAACCAACACATCTTGTCTCATTACTAGAATTTGGATCTGTTATGAAGAGACATGATGTTTTTACCTGATACACCTGTTTTAGACTAGTTTAGGGACTAATACAACCCTATTTTTTCCACTAGGTGTAACTCCAAAAGTACAACGAACCACAAGTACGAATTTTTTTACCACATATAATTGAATATGTTTCACCGATGGCCTATCAATTTCACTATCTAAATCGATTACAGAAAAAAGTTATTGCGAAAATGGTGAGATGACCTATAAATACTTGTACCTTAGAAAACATCATCAAAGAAATTTATCCTCCCTTGAATTATTCTTATTTTCTTCACCTTCTTTCTGAAATTTGTCTTAGATATGATTTGGTTACCTCGATCACCTATAGATATTAAATATCTCAAGTGTGATGTAAAATTATAGAGAGAGCCTTGACTGTTATTTATACTCTCCATCTTCTGGGTCACTTAACCTATTTCTAGGTCCTTAACCCATTTATAGGTCATAACCTATTTCCTCATTTTAGGGTTAACCACTTTCCATAATTATAAATTTCTCCATTAATTTATCATTTTAAATATTCTAATTGACTTTGTCACCTCGCTTTATCATTTAAATAATCTTCTTTGATTTACTTTATCATTTAAATAATCTTCTTTGATTTTGTCACTTCACTTTATTATTTAAATAATCCTTCTTGACTTTTTCACTTTACTTTATCATTTAAATAATAATTTCTTCTTTGCAAGCTCTTTGACTTCTTTGACCTTTTGGGGATTCAAGCCAGCATATGAGGGTCCTCCAACTTCGTAAGGCCATAACTCTCAAACCGTGAGGAGTTATGTGACGTTCCACATACCACCAAAAATGGCATGACATGTAATATCCATCTCGAATAGTATTGCCTTCAAATATATAAAAAATCATACCATTATCCATCAAACAAAATTGGGTCCATTACCCAAACCTGGGTTCTCCTAATCTCATGGCCATAACTCTCTAGCCATGAGGAGTTATGTGACGTTCCACATGCCACCAGAAATGGAATGACATGTACTATCCATCTAGAATAGTCTTACCTTCAAATATATTAAAACACATACCATTATACATGAAACAACCTTGGGTCCATTACCTAAACCTTTGTGCTACCAGAATTCGCTATCGAAATTTCTCCAAGGGTTGACATCAATATACAATATCACTCTCTAATAGTTGACATCAATGACAACCAACAATCCATACCAACTATCCATCAACCTAAGCCAACTGTCTGACAACTTATATGCTTGGACTTAGATTCACAAGAAGAAAAGAGGATCACTGTTTGTATTTTAAATTAATTGGTGATCATTTGATTTATTTAGTCTTGTATGTGGATGACATGTCGCTGATAGGAAACAACAAGGAGATTATCTAGGATATGAAAACTCAGTTGTCCTCTAAATTTGACATGAAGGATCTTGGTGCTTCAAATTTCATTTTGGGCATGGAAATTAAAAGAGATCGAAAAAACAGGAAACTCTGGTTAAATTAGAGAAAATATGTCGAGACAATATTGCAGAGGTTCAATATGCATGAATGTAAACTGGTAAAGGTCCCTATTCTTGTTGGTGTAAAGTTATCTATGGATCAGTGTCCCAAGACACAGGAAGAGGAGGGGGACACGTCTCGTGTTCCATATGTGAGTGCAGTTGGCAATTTGATGTATGTAATGGTCTGTACTAGATCAGACATTGCACATGCAGTGGGAGTTTTGAGCAGGTATATGTCAAAACCAGGGAAGGAGAATTGGACAATAGTAAAAAGGGTTTTGAGGTATTTGCGTGGCACTGCTAGCTATGGATTGTGCTACCAAGAAAGACCAGGATTGGACAGAGTGTTGGACATACACGACTTTGTGGATGCAGACTGGGATGGAGATCTGGATTGTAGGACATGTACAAGTGGGTATGTGTTTAACCTATTTGGTGGAGTAATAAGTTGGATGAGAAAAATACAAGTTGTAGTGGCACTTTCAACTACAAAAGTTGAATACATGGAAACCACTCATGCAAGTAAGGAAGCAATATGGTTACAAAGTTTGTGTTCAGGTATTAGGTTGGTACAACATGCTATAAGGATAGATTGTGATAGTCAGAGTGAAATTTTTCTGGTGAAGAACCCGCCTTATCATTCAAAGACAAAGCATATTGATATTCAATATCACTTTGTTGTTGATGAAGGTGGACACTTTGAAGAATGTTGTAGATTCATTAAAAAAATATATGATCACTAAGAAGTTATCTTGGTGTAGAGGATCCATGGGCATTGCTTCTTTGGATTGTTGACTATGTAACTCTGTAACCCCATGTATGCAAAGAAAACAACAAGTGGGATAATGTTGGGTATGTGTAATATTCTTTGCAAGACTAGCACTAGTGTCTGCTACGTTTCACCGGGCACACATGGGGGTTTGAGGGGGGAGATATCCTCCCTGCGTGGGGGTTCATGGGCAACACCCCCGAATTTTTTTTTGCCTCAGGAAACATGTCACATTTTTGCCTCATTTTCCGTGGCGCCTTGATTTTCATGTCCATTGTTGTGAGGTTTTTCGGCACATGGTTTTTTCCGATGGTTTTCTATTTCTAGTTAAGGAATTAGGGTTGTTGACTAATCCAAGTCATTGGGTTAGGGTTTTGGATGCCGCTGGCTCCTATATGTATATTGTATTGTAAACAATGTATCACAATGAATGAATATAAAATATGCTGGGTTTCCCCGTTTGGGTTTCTAGGGGAAAAATCTCTATGGAATGTGTGTATTTTCCATTATATCTTTTTTGTCCTTTTACTGAAAATATGTTTGTAGTAAATATTGTGCAAGGTTAAAATCTACAGTGCTGAAGAATATGGGGCCCAATAGATTGATGAGTTACATCCCGCAAGGAATTCACATCTTGAAACTTACTATCATGGCTATAAAATAAATGATGAAAATTTGAAATTGGAATCTTAGAAGTTGCATTGAAATATTCCATAAAGATACTTACAACTCCCAAGCATTTGAATGGATTCACCATTAGATATATGTGTAGTTCTCAGCCATGATAAAAATCATATTACTCAAGAATGTAACGATCATGAGTGACTCAATATTAACAATTCTGAAGGATGGGAGATTTTAATATCAGGACTGAAATTCTCATGATTGACAATGCTAGGATCGAGTCTTTATCTAACCAATGAGTTGGGGAATACAAATATTGGTTCCCAAGTAATTTTTTGAAAAATATATCAGCAAAATATTTAATATGAGAGTGCCGCCTACAATGCCAAAACATGTATCTATATAGTGTGATTGAATATCTCTTGTTGTTGAGTAAGAGATGAAACTTGGGTGAAGAGACCTACAAGATGATAGATGAAAATCCTCCTTGAAAAACTAACTGAACAGAGCATAAGATATGTGCAACTAGTGCCCAAAAATCAAAACTAAAAGTAGTAAAATAAAATAACTCAAAATGGAAATCAACCAAGCTCACTATGCAAAGAAAATACTATACACACATATCATGTTGGCTGAAAGTAATCGAAGAAAAGGGTCAATGTGACATAAATCATTTGAATAACTCCAAACCCAAGGAAAAATAATTATCAAAAGAGATTACAAGGGTTTGGAGTGGCTTGAATTTCAGATGGGAAAAATCTAAATGCTCCAAATTTAAATTCAATGTGTATGGGACAACAAGATAAACACTCATAAGAAATTGAATCAAGTAAAAACTTCCAATTAGAATCATATTCATATGAGGGTTGAATACATTTGAATGTTCATTTTCATTCCAAGAGGAGATAAATAATATCTTAATTTTAAATTATTCCACTTGTAAGATGTAAACATGTTTGGAAAACATTTGACATGATGATCATGCATGAAACCACTGATCTGAAAATTACCCAACACTTAGAATTTTTTTGGATGAGATGAAGTAAATTTTTTTTCATATATAAAATTAAATTCAAAAATTGATTGATGGGAAAATTAGTGGTCAAGCCTTCTTTTCTTTCCATCTTGAATGGGGATTTCATTCACTATTCAACAAACAAGAAAAGAAGCGAAAAGGAAAACATTAAACTAATTAAAAAACTAGAAAGCAAAGGTGAACTATGCAAAAGAAAGGCACTAGCATATTCTACCCAATTCCCACTCTACGCTACAATGGCTGAAAAAATGAGCTATGTAACATCATAATGCAAATGTAGGTATCCATGTAATTCCAAGCCCACAAAGACATGTTCAAGACAACATATTAGTGACAGAGCTTGGAATAAGAATCGACTAAAAGTAGGAAAAATTAATTCATGATAAACTCTATCCACCATATTAAAAAAGTCATATTGATAATTCATGGGAAATCTATCCAAGTAAGATCTCTCCAACCATGCTTCAATTCTATCATAAAATATTTCACTACTATTATATATTTTATGGAGGGAGTTTAATGGAAATGAGCATACCAAATGAGAATCATGCATATAATTCCTGTGAAGTGTGCTTGGTGAGAGAATATTCGTGCTAATAAAGTTGTTTATCCCTGAAGACAAGCCAAAAGAATGAGGGTCTGACATAAGCATCAATGTAGACTGAAGTGCCTCATTATCTTGGCAAGCCTCCAGGGACTCAGATTTCAAGTAACTATCAACTTGAGATACATTAGTGAAACCAAATGATATACATGGGCTAGTACCCACCATTGTATAAAAGATAATTTCAAAACAATGGTGAGATCCATTAGTATCAACAATATTCATTAAGGGCCACTTGAATAAGAAGATTCATTATTGACAAAAAATGAGGATGAATAAAAAAGAGATATTATGTGATGCACATTTGCTACAACACTTCCTTCATCTCATGAAAAAGGCCGATAAGTCATATTTGTAACAAGTTCATGGGAAGATGCCTTATCTTATCTATCTTCCATATGCACATCACCACCATCAAGTAATTCAAAAGGGGTCATTCCCTTTGATTTTATTTGAATAGAACAAAGTGTGGCTTCCTGCAAAATAAAATCATTAAAGAGATCATGATACAAACAATAATAAGTGGTAGAATTGAGAGAATTAAAAGGCTCTATAGAACAAGATTTTTTTTTAGAAAGAGACTCCCCAAATGGTAGTCCCTCCTCATCAAGAATATCGGTGACTGATTGTGAATCAGTGGGCTCCATACTAGGAATGATTTCACAATCAACATGTGCTTCCTCAACATGGTTTTCCTCTTGTAAACAAAAAGCAGACTGTTGTGATAAGAGATGCATGTCTTGTATGTTTATTTCTTGTCCTTGAGTGAAATGATCAACATGGTTGTTTTGCTTCTGCACAATATGAGAATCTGAAATATATTTCATAGTATACTCATGGTTAGAAGCGGGGAGAAAATCACAAGAGTCCTCATAATAAGAAGTCTTAATAAACAATCCATCAACAATAGGAAAACATTCTTTCTCTATGTCAGTTATACAAGGAGAATTTGTAACAACAGGACAATCCAAATCAAGAGGAACTAATTCCAAATTATCCATTGGTGAGGAAGAATTCATTTCATGAGTGTCTAGATCTTCTTCATTAACATAATGACCAACTTTAAAGTTTTTCTCCATAGCTCCCTCCATTTCTTGTGATGGAAAAGATGAGATAGGATAATGAGAACCTGACATAACCATCGGTGTGACCCAAAGTGTCCCATTATCAATAGGAAAACCCTCCTCTTAGTCAACTACAAAGAAATATGAACATGAATATACACAAGAGGCCTCTTTTCTATCACAAGGAAAGAGAGGGGAATGTAAGAGGATACATATGATTCTTCCGAAAAATAATTCTCTATCTGATCTATATCCCCCCATAGTGAAGAAAGATCTAGACATATGAAGTCCAACTAAGTCATCGATATTTTCAACATTTTCATTTAAATCCAAATCATCATGCAAAGGAAAATTAAAACATGACTTAGATTCTTCATCCATTGGCTCATATGTTTCATTAGTAAGAGAAAATAGACAAGAAATTAGATCATTGTTAGATGGCCTATCATCCAAAGGAAATCTATAAAAAAGATGAGTAAATTTGATAACAAATTCTTGCGGAGTTTCATCTTTGTTCTTCCTAAGCTCTAAAATTTCTTCACACAATTTATCATAATCATAATTCTT
>SNQJ01S0062027.1:30025-67455 GCA_010110895.2 Picea sitchensis | reverse complement strand
GTCCTTCTCAGCAGCTCTGTGTTTAGCAAGATGGGCCTCCTTCTCGTCATGTCAGTTTGTAGACCTGTCCTCCTCCTGGCCGTGCGATGAGGCTCGCGCCTTTCTGCCCTCTCCTCATCTTCCGACATCAGTCGCTTCCCCCTCTCTTGGTCCACATGGTCCCTTTCCCAATCCATTCATCGCCTGCCACGTATCTCTTTCCCTCCACATCAGCCTCCCACCGGATTACGTCTGTCACGTCCACTCTCCTGCCTACTCCGCTTATCCCCTTTTTTTCCATGAGTCATCCCCTGCCACCTCTCTCACACCTCATCGCTCCTTACTTCACCCCTGTGGTTGTAACCCTATCATTCTGTTGCCAAGCCCCACCTTCTTTGCTGGCCTCCATATCCATCTTTCAATCCATTCAGTTAGTCCAGGTGGCAGCGCAAGGAGTGTTCCACATCCCAAAGTGCTGAGTTGGCCAAGCCGTTCTCAATCCTAACGAAGAAGTTATTGAAGTGGTTGGTGGTGGTTAGACATCACCTCTGCCTTAATGGGAAAGCACAGCCATGAATTTAAGGCACGTCGATTCGCCGTTGGAACTGTCAAAGGGTCAGATTGTGTCTGACATAAGTTGCACGATCTTTCAGAGGTTGACTGTCAGAAGCCATGCAGACGTAAAGCTTTCAATGCAATGTCTCGGTTCCGCTGCTGTTGTTGTTCTGAGTATATGAAGGCGTTTTCACCATTTTTGTATCTATCGATGGTAGAGCTAAGCTCCCGACTGTAAAGTTTCAGCGAACATTCTGGTTCCCTGGTTATGTATTTGTGTTTGAGACTTCTTGTTTTATGACAAATAGTTCTCCCTTTTACATCTTTGTTTTCATCTCATATCAGAGAGTTCATGATCGAAGGATTCACATGGATTATTACAGTTATGTTATGATAAAGGATTTGTTGTGACATCATTGTGTTCTCTGGTTTTCTGTGTTTTGAATGTAAAAGGATTTTGCGTTTGAATGCTTTCTTCTCCAGTCTGTTATGAACCTGATGTTTGTGATAGACCTTCGCACTCTTCTCATGCAAGTCTTCCCCCTACTCACCTTTTATTACAACTCACTGTTTGAATTTTATCTAAGACCTCACTCACCCGTGCATGCCTGGCCTAGTTTCTGAGTCGAGACGACTGTTCTAAGTTTGCTTCCATTCGATCACCCCTTTAAAACAACCGTGACATTAAACTGATGGGTGTCAGGCTCTGCTCCTGCAAGCAATCCAGGAGTGACTTCTGACGCTAACAACAGGGACATGTTCCAATCTTCCAAAGGGGCTTACAGCTTGTTGATTAGCCATCCTAAGCTTGATATGGTAATAGATCAACTTAGGTTTACCCATTAGTTCCCAGGTTTGCTTCGTCATGACATTGACCTCCGACCCTAAGTCGAGGACCACATAGTCGATATCATACTCTCCAATTTGAGAATTCAGGTATAGTTTCTTATTTTTCCTTCTCTTTTTAGAGACTTGGTGTAATGATCTATTTAGAAATGGATCTATATTTCCTAACTCGTACTTTATGATTAAAGTTTGTACCTCTTATACAACGCTTTCATCCTGAATCAAATTAATACAAGTATATAAGAATTCCACGAGCTTGCTTACCTCTTTTCCTTCTCTTGGCAGAGCAGAATGATCGAATTCCATAGGAATTCCACATTATCTTACTTCTGGTTGTGTCTTTGATGCAGAACCCTGGTCTCTCCCAAATTCTTTTCTTGCCTCCTCAAATATTTTTTTTTCTTTCTTTGCATCGAAAACTCATGTCTTCTCTGCAACTTTCCTGACTCCTGATTATTTTGTAGTCTTTTCTTGGGTCGTTCTGTCTTCTCATGTAACAATGCCTCCTCTAGTGATAACAATGAATCTAGGGTCCTCTCCATGAGGTTCAATGTATATCAGTTGCACTTGAGGGTTCTGCTGAGGTCCTCATCTCTCCTGAAGTTTGGCTAGTAGCACAGGACAATATTCAATAACATGTTCGAATGAGCTGCAGTAGCTGCAAGTGGTACAAGGGTTCTGACTATTCCTTGCTAAGTTTCCTAGATACGCGCAGTTATAATAAATGATTTTTCCCCTACCTCGACCCATACCTCCTCTGAATCCACCACGAGGGTTGAAGTTTCCTCTTCCTAGAGAATTATATTGCATAGTGTTTCCTTCTTGTTGTACTTTGCCTTGAATTTTGTATACATCCCTTGACCTTTCATGCATGAGGTCATAGGCCCTACAATCCCTATCATCATGCCCCACCGACTTACAGAATGTGCAATACAGATTTGTGGGTGTCTGAACATATTTTTTCATTTAGTAGCATTCACCAGGGCGATGTCTATTTCTACACACCTCGCACCATGGTAAGGTAACTTGATTTAAAGGACTCGAGGCTCCATATGCCAAATACTCATGAAATAGGGGATAATTCTCCTTGTCATGGCCTTCTGATTTGCATCTAATGCACCAGATATCTTATCTTTTATCTTTTCCCTTGTCTTTTTTCATATCTTCGACCTAGAGAGATAAACTAGTTAGCTGACTCAAGATTTGACTCATACCTGAGTTGGATTCTCCCATAGGGGTTGATTCTAACTTCATGGAAATATTCATCACCTTCGCCTATGAAGCAATCTTCTGTTGCATCAGAGGAGCTCTGATGTGGGGTAAGAGGGAAGCAATGAACCACTCCTTCTTCTGATCATCTGGGATCTGAAAACTCAAATGGCCTGTCAAGGTCTTAAATATCTGATCAAACTCCCACATAGGTTAAACTATTCTCTACTTGATTTCTTTTAGTTCTGTAATGCACTACGAATCTAACTTAGGTTTCTTGAATTCGACAATTAGCACAGTCTTAATGAAATTCAACGGTTTAGGTGAAACTCCTTGGACAAATTTCATGTACCATCTCAGTGTGCTATCTCTCAGGGTAGTACTAATCTGAGCTCGTTTAACAACTTCATCAGTGATATTTTTAATACTCCACACAGCTTCACATAGAAACCAGTTCTAATCAAGATCTTCAGATCCATCTCCTCTGAAGGTGGGTAACCTCATCTCATCTTCCATAGATATTCCTAGGTTTCCTAATTGAATATGTGGTGGAATGATAATGACAGTTCTCTAAGTGCTCTGGTGACTGTGATTACTCTTGTTTCTTAATGTTGTTGAAACTACAGGAGGAATAATAGTACTCACTTCAATAGTCGGTGCGGTTCCTGAAGTTTCTGGCTCTTCCCGGCGAGGTTCTTCAACTTTCCCTTCCTCTACCCTAGCGGATTATGAATGCTCTTCGTCTGTTAGATCTGCCTCTTCTCCACTGTAGAAACCCACTTCCCCATAGTTCTGCTTAAACAAGTTTGCAATAGGAACTTCTATGAACACTCTCCCACTGCGCATACGTCCAACCTCTATGTCATTGTCACTGTCTGAGTTCTTGAACATTATCCTTTTCCAATCCGACCAACTATTGTACCTTTAAGATGTTCTTCTCATGCAATAGCATCTTGATATTCAACTTTGAAAAGTGTAAAATTTTTCCTCTGGGTCCCTTAAAGAAGAACCTCTCGGCTTGGCTATATGACTCTACTTTGTCAACAACAAACTCGGTGACGTACCCTCCAATCATGCTATCAAACCAGTGATCTACTGCTCTTGACATAGCGTTATCAACTCTCTTGATCTTCTTGATCAACACTGACATCCAAACCACAGGGGTTCTAGATTTGATCTCAAACTGGGTATCTACTAACCTAGCTAGCCACTCATATAGCTCTTGATGGATTCCTCCAAAGAAACTATCATGTATATCAGTAAATATATATCTTCCCAACCAATCCTCTGTACTAATATTAGGATTTTTTTTATGGGCTTCAACGAAGTCCTTTTCTTGATCTTCTATCCACTTCTGAATCTCTGTCTTCAATGGAAACCACCTTGACATTCCCTCAAGAAGATTCATGTCCCAGCAATAGAACCATTTGTTGGCACAAGGGCAAACCCAGGGTTCAGCTCCAAGAGCGAACTAACAATCCCTAACTATTGGCCCTTTCGGCAACACCTGCGAGGAAGATGCAGTCTCACCCAAAGTAGCTATGGGGGATTGCAGGACATATTTGTCTACAACCAAGGGAATACAAAGTGGATCCGATATAAGAACAACACAACATCTAGATATCGATTTCCATCTTAGATCTACTTTGCACAACTATCTATCAAATCTAACACAATAATGCAATAACAGTATATCTATAAACAAGATAACTCAACATCAATCACACACAACCAAAATATGTACATGGTTCACCCTCTCCCTAGGGATACGCCCACAAAACTATTCTTTGTAATATATTAAGATGAAAGCATACATGTCTTATCTGTGTTCTTAGCTAGCATATCTTCTCCCTTTCTCTCTTTCTTCCCTCCCTATGCACCCAACTGCGGGGTGATCTTCTCACCCAGATGAATATCTTGCAACACAAACTTCCCTCACTCATCGATTCTTCTCTCTCTCACTACAAGAGTCACTCAAAACAATAACGAACTTGGAATGAACAATACCAACAACAACAATGGCAACAACCCATCCCAAGTCCTCTTGACCTTTATTTATATATTACAATAGCTCACTGACAGCCTTAGGCCAAAACCTAAGTGTCAAAACCCTAGGCGTCTAAAACCCTAGGTCAACTTGACTCGCATTTTTAGGGCTTTGCCAGCCTATCTTTCCTTCCTTTTTGTGCAATGCTCCAAAGCATCCAGCGGTGGATTTTTCTGCTTGCTGAGTTGTCCACGTTCCATCTTCCTTGCTGATATGTCATCCTTGATATCCTCATCCAATGGATTTCTTTCTCTTACTTCGCTCCGTCTGTTCTGCTCTTCTTCTCACTTCGACCTAGTATCAGTCACTGTGTCTTCCGCGTAGTTCACATTCCATCTTTTCTTCTTTACTCTTCGCTTACTTCCATACCCAAGGGCCAACAAGGAATTCAAATTCTCTACCACCGAGTCTCCATCTCTCATCCTCAGGTTATATAACTTCTTTCTTAGGAATATTTTATTTACTAGGGACTTAGATTGATACAACTTCCCCAACTGACCCCATAAATCCTTGGATGTAGCTTCCTCTAACACATTCAATGATATTGAATCTGAGAGACACATTCAAATTGTTCTCTTCACCTTCCGATCCAATTTTTTCTAATCATATGTTGAAGTTCCTGTAGGTGTATTACATGGATCCACCACGACCCATTGATCTTTGTCCACCAAATTATCTTCCATCTCGAGCTTCCACAAATCAAAACTTTTCCCATTAAACTTCTCGATCTCCATTTTTGAACTGCTCGCCATTTCTCTTCACCTAAAGAATCAATATGGAATATCTTCCACTGTAACAAGGCTTATCACAGTCCTGAGCCAAACCCTTGACCACAAAGTCATCCCCTTGAAGCCAATAATTTCTCTGATACCAAATGTATATTTTAACCTTGTACACTTATTTACTGCAAACACATTTTCAGTAAAATAACAGAAAAGATACAATGGAAAATATACACATTACACAAATATTTTTCCCCTGGAAACCCAAACCGGGAAAGCCAACTTATTCTATATTCATTCACATCATACATTGTTTGTAATATAATATACATATAGTATTAGTCAACAACCCTAATTCCTTAACTGGAAATAGAAAACCATCGGAAAAAAACCATTTGTCCTAAAACCACCCAACAATGGACACACAAATTGAGGTGACATGAAAAACGAGGCAAAAAAGGAGACACATTTCCAGAGGAAAAAAATCCCCCCCTCAAACCCCCCTGCACACTGAACGCAACATAGCAGACACTATGGCTAGTCGTGAAAAGAATATAACACATACCCAACAGTAGCCATGTATGCCAAGAAAAAATGTTTCAATGGTACATTAACAGTGGATGCTCCAAACATATGACATGAGATAAAAGTAAATTTCTCAATATGAAAAATAAGGAAAAAGGAAGTGTCACATTTGGAGATAATGTGATCTAGGTGGATATTAGTGGCAACACACCTATTCCAACTGGATCCTCTTGACAGTTGTTAGTTCATTTCTTTCTTTTGTAATTCTTTGTAATTGTGGGTTCTACACTTTCGGGGTTGTCTGAAGCCCTACTCAGCTTCCAAGTGGATATTGGTGGCCTCCCACCTAATCCAACTGGATTATTATGGAAGTTTTCATGTCAATACATATTTTTGTACTTTCAGGGCCGTTTTGGGGCCCTAAACAATGTTTCTTTGGATTTCCACAGTCAAGTTGTAGACAAAGTCAACATTTGACGACATAATGTGTAGTTCTTGAAAATACCTTTCCAACGGGCTATCACATGCCTAAAATAAAGGTCGTATACAAAATTTACGATCCCGAAAAGTTGAGGTGCCAACTTACCCATCGGGCCCCACATAACTTTTGGTGTTTCATCTCCTAGGGTTAGGTTTTTGGATGTCTATGGTTTTGGAATTCATGAGTAATTTTAAAAAGGCCTCTGGATTCTCATTGTAATCATTCTTCTAGACGAATGTGTGTAGCAGCCACATCTCTTCTCAAAGATAGCTACCACCATTCGAGCAAGTTGTTTTCAGTTCTGCAGTTTTATAGTTTCAGCCTATTTTATTTATTCAATAGAAGTTGTTGTTCACTGTATATCTTTTGTTGTTCTCCATATCTTTGTGTATTTGTATTCAATTTATTATTCCTTTTGTTCCACTCATAAATCTAGATCAGTGGTATTAGAACAATATACCCTTCATTTATTTTTCTTCGTGCATGTCCCTGACAAGATTTGGGTACAAGAAGTTGGGACTCAAACCAGTCAAGCCTTTTCAAGATCAGTCACGTCGAGCCCAACACCAACCCATGGGGGATGAAACAAAATATGATGGACTAGGAGATCCTTTTAAAATGTTGCTCGAGGAATCCATTGCGCAACAAAGGAATGAAATGATGGACAACTTTGCAAAGATCCTTGGGTGGCTACCCACATGAGACACATCTTCATAAAGAGGCCACGAAACCCCCTTCAAGGTACAAGTAAATTTTGATATTCCATTATTTGAAGGATTGATAGATGTGGATGCTATAGATAAATGGTTGAATCTGCTCGAAGGGTACTTTTTGGTCCACAATTTTTTCGACAGGGAAAAGATTACTTTTTCACTCCTCAAGGTAGTCCCCCATGTTAAGGAATGGTGGGATACTTACTCTAAGAAAAGGGCCATAGAGGAATCTACAATATTTTCAGTCAACCCCACATGGGATATCTTCATGGATGTCATTAAAGAATAGTACTACCCTGTTGGAAGCTATGAGGACCAGTACACAAGATGGACCATGCTACGTCATGAAAGCAACCATACAGTACTAGATTTCACCAATATTTTCCATACCTTACGCACTGAATTGGGTATCAAAGAATCTGAACGACATATGGTTCTCAAATACCACGGTTTTCTACATAGATGCATTCAAAAATAAATGGATTTTTTGGACATCACATCATTAGGTGTGGCTTATAGATATGATGTCAAGATCGAGCATAAATTTAAGAAGAAGAGGCAAGAGCTTGGATATTCAAACTCCTCACAGTTGAAGAAGGGAAAAGGCATCCCCAACCCAAAAAATAAGGGACAGATAAAATATGGCCACTCTCAGGACAACCATTCCAAGTCGCAACCCAAGAAGGGTAATCAGAAGTCAAATAAGGATGCGAGAAAATGGTTTGAATACCATAAAATCCCTTGGCACAACACCAATGAACGTCTCTCCAAGAAGTCACTTGTGGCCAAGATGAAAGCTTCTGAGTCTGAAGCAGATTCTGACTCTAAATCAAATCTAGAAAGTGGGAAGTGGATCATCGATGGGAAACCCAGTGCCACTTTCTCTACCACCAAATTCCAACCAAGTGAACCAGAAGAACGAGAGGAAGGGGAGCGCCTCTTTCAGTCACAAATGTGGGTAAAGGGGACTCTACTGCATTTCATTTTCTATAGTGGAAGTCAAAAGAACCTAATTTCACCAGAGGTCATCAAGTGGCTAGACCTGTCGATAACACCGCACCCATAGACCTACACCATCGACTGACTTTTCCAAGGAAGATATCTTCGCGTCACTGTGATCTACCCTACAACATCAAGCCCTTCAAAGATGAGGTATTGTGTGATATTTCTCCCATTGAATTTTGTGATGTTCTTTTAGGCCAACCATATTTGTGGAAGCGACATGTTGTGTATGAGTCTATACCCCACAGTGTTGTTATTACTTTGGGAAGACAATTGTACATGATACCAGAGGTAGCATCACCTACCGCAATTTCTTCAATCTATGCTAAGCAATGGAGTAAGTTCATTTCACAGATTGAGAAGTTTGTCTTCTTTGTGACCCATTCTCACAGTAATAAGAAGGTCATCACCACATCTGTGACCTCTACACAAAGCTTCTCTTTGCAGCAGAAGCAAGTGAACAAGATCATGGAAGAGTACAAATACATATTCTCCTCACCCAACAAGGTGTCGACGCATTTCCAATTCAAGCATCCAATTGATCTAAACCCCGAGGTCCCCGATGCACCACTACCTAATGGACCAGTCTATCATCTCTCGCTGATGGAAAATGACGAAACCAAGAACTCGATCCAAGAGTTGCTTCAAAAGGGGCACATCCGACCTAGATCCTCCCCTTGAGGAAGCTTGATTATGCTGGTGCAAAAGAAATACGAGACCTAGTGGCATTGCATTGATTACAGAGCATTAAAAAAAATCACAGTCTGAAACCGGTACCCAATTCCGCTAATTGATGACCTTCTTGACCAACTCAATGGGGGGAATTTCTTCAGCAAGATTGTCCTAAAGTTTGGCTACCACCAGGTTCCCATCGAACCAACTGATGTATGGAAGACACCTTTCAAATCTAAAGAAGGTCTCTTTGAATGGTTGGTCATGCCCTTTGGCTTAAAAAATTCACCAACAACTTTCATGAGATTGATAGATTATGTATTGAGACCCTTCATCAACTATTTTGTGGTGTTATATCTGGATGGCATCTTCATATTCAACAAAACTTGGGAAGAGCACATGCAACATATTTAACAGGTTTTGTGCACTCTGCAGGAGCACATGCTATATGCAAACTTTGAAAAATTCTCCTTTGACATGAACAAGGTAAAATACTTGGGCTACATTATTGATGATCATGGGGTACATGTGGATCCAACTAAGATTCATTCATGACTGGCCAACCCCGACCACACTAACTGAGCTTCAGAGCTTCTTGGGACTTGCTAACTTCTATCGAAGGTTCATGTTGGGATTCTCCCATATTGCATGGGCCCTCTTCCAAGTAACCAAGGGTGGTGGAAAGGCAAAGTTCACATGGTGGCAGGCACAACAAAAATTATTTGATGATATGAAGCATCGCTTGTGCTCAGATCCAGTACTCTCCTTACCTGATCTGCAAAAACCATTCGAGATTGATACTGATGCCTCTGATTATGTTGTAGGCCCATTTCTCACTCATCATGGTCATGCAGTAGCATACCATAGTGAGACACTCTCAAATATTTTCTAGAAATACCCCACCTATGATAAAGAAATGTATTCAGTTGTAAAAGCATGTCGTCAACTAAAACATTACATTATGGGAAAGGAGACAATCATCCACACTAACAATAATCCTCTGTAGTTCATACAAACATAGGGGAAGTTGTAAAATGATCTCCATCAAAGGTGGTCCAAATACCTACAACAGTTCCATATCAACATCAAGTATAAAACATGGAGCACAAATCGTGTCGCTAATTGCCTCAGTCGCCCTCCTGTTGTTGCACTCACCACAATGCTCCATTCCTATGGGAATGAGGCATCTGAGTGGCCCCAAATTTATCAGCATGACCCCGACTTCACCACCACCTATTAGCTCTTGGGTACAGGAGCGAATGTCACCAATTTTCACATATAGGATGGATTGTTATGCCATCTGGGACACCTTTGTGTTCCCACAAGCGAGCGTGCCAATATGATTTGGGAGGCTCACTACAGTCGAATGGCGGGAAATTTTGGCGTGGAGAAAATTGTGGCCATTCTATAGAAACATTTTTATTGGCCAAAAATTTGACAAGATGTCAGCAAGTATATAAGAGCTTTCACTTCCTACACCATTTCCAGGACATCCATCAAGAAGCAAGGCTTATACACCTCTCTTCCTACTCTCGATAGGCCTTGGGAATCCATATCGATTGATTACATATCTAGCCTTTTTTCCACCAAGAACGACAATGATTTTGTATTTGTGGTGGTTGATAGGTTTTCGAAGATGGCCATTATCACAACATGCAAGAAGAGCATCACAGTGAAATATATTTCCAAGATCTTCTTCGAATGGGTGTGGGTCCATTTTTGGATACCACATAGCCTCACCTCAGATCAGGACAACATGTTCCTCAACATATTTTGGTCACATCTCTTGTCACTGTTGGACACCAAGCTCACTAAATCCACTTCTTTCCACCCCCAAACTGATGGCCAGACAAAAGTTGTCAATCAGATGATTGTGCACATCCTGCACATGCAAAAATCTAAACATACATGTACATGGGATGAGAGTCTTCCCTATGTTCAACATAGCTACAACAGGGCTCTCCATAGCTCTACCAGCCATAGCCCATTTCAGGTGGGGTTGGGATTCTATTGGCACAGGGGCAGACCCAGGGTTTAGCTCTAACAACGCACCAACAAGCCCTAACTACTGGCACTTTCGACAACAGTACCTGCAAAGAAGATGCAGTATCACCCAAAGTAGCTATAGGGGGTTGTGGGATAAATGTGTCTACAACTAGAAGGAATGCAAAGTGGATTCGAAGAAACAACACACATAAAACTAGTTGTTCTTTAGCTTCCTTAAACCTACTACGCTATTTATGTCTCATATCTAACAAAATAGCAGCATATCAAATGACAAAGAACACAACATCAATCACACATAACATGAGATATACGTGGTTCACCCTCTCCCTAGGTCTACGTCCACATAACTACACTTTATAATATATTAATATGAAAGAATAAAGTTCTTATTTGTTCTCTTAGCTTGCAAATCTCTCTCTTCCTCTCTCTCTTTCTCTCTTCTCTCTTTCTCCCTTCCCTGCGCACCCAGCTGCAGGGTTGATCTTCTCACCCAGATGAAGATCTTACAATAGCAGAAGGCTCTTATGCTTAGCACTTTTCTCTCACACAACGATAATCACTCATATCAATAATAAAAACTAGAACGAACCCCTCTTCCCTTATCTAGCTTCTTATTTATACATTACAATAGCTCACCGACAACCTTAGGCTAAGACCTAAGTGTCAAAACCCTAGATACCAAAACCCTAGGTGTATAAAACCCTAGGTCAACTTGACCCACGTTTTTAGGGCTTCGTCGGACTGTCTTTCCTTCCTTCTAGCACAGTTCTCCAAAACATCCAACGATGGATTTTCCCACTTGATGAGTTTTCCACAATCTTTCTTCTCTGTTGATATTTCATCCTCTATCTCCTCTTCCAATTACTTGTTCTCTCGGACTTCGCTCCCACTTTTCTACTCTTTTTCTCACTTCAACCCAGTATCAGTCATTGTGTCTTCCGTGCAGTTCTCATTTTTCCTTTTCTTCCTTGATCTTCACTTGCTTCCATAACCAAGGGCCAACAGGCCCCCAACACTCACATGTGACTCATCTCGAGGCACTTCAAGTCTGAATATTCTGTTTCACTTCATCTTTAGACTACGCAGGGCAGCTTGTTCTTTCTACTATGTCCTTCCCTTCCTTGTGCAGACTGTCTTTTCTGTTTCTAGTACCCAGTTTCAACTGTACCTGGTACCTAGACCCTTTTCTTTATGCTTTTACTGAGAGTTACGAGGCATCTAGTTGTCATAATACAATTTCAATCGGATCCCATTCACTAATCCTTCCTTCCATTCTCCATTCAGTTTCTTCAATTGTGCAACTCCTCCTTCGATAATGCAGGTGACCTCATATGGCCCAAGACAATGTGTCCTAAACTTCCCTTGATGCTTCATGAACTTACATTCATACACAAATACCATATTTCCTTGCTTGAAGGCTCTCTTCTTGATGTGCCTATCATGGTAGGCCTTTTCTCTTTCCTTCTAAAACTGCTGGTGAAATCCTGGGATAAATTTGTCTTCTTCTAGTTCTACCAATTGTGCAAGCCTCTCTTTCACAGTTTTAGTGTCATGCATATCTGTAAAGGTTGTAATTCTCGAACTAGGAACCGAATATACCATGGGTATAATTGCTTCCATACCATAAAACAACTTAAAGGGGGTCTGCATTGTTAGATTCTTGCAAGTGGTTCTATATGCCCATAGTATTTTTGGTACTCTCAAATCCCAGTCATCCCTATTCACACTACAAATCTTCATCAGTGTTGTCTCCAAGATCTTATTGAAGGCTTCAACTATCCCATTCACCTGCGGGTGGTAGGGTGTGCTCTTCTGATGGTGAACTTCAAATTCCTGAGTCAAGGCTTCAATAGTCTTATTGATAAAATGTGTGCCTTGTTCTCTCATCAGGGTCTTTGGGCATATGAACTTGGTTATGATATCATCAAATATGAAGTGTGAAACTATGGTTGCACTACATTCCTTATCTTCTCTTGCTTCATCCCATTTGGTCAAGTACTTTGTAGAAGTAATTATGTATCTAGCTCCTTTGCACTTTCCTAGTGGGTTGATAGGTCCCAAGAAGTCAATGGCCCATTCCACAAATTCTTGTAGGGTCAGTTGAGGTGCTAAATGAATTTCATCTCTTCTGGAAGGTTTCCCAACTCAATGGAATACATTGCAAACCTTGTAGTATTCCTTAGCATCTTTATGTAGAGTAGGCCACCAAAGACCAAAACTAAGAATCTTATGCGTTGTTTCTTTTCTTGCATAGTGTCCTCCTGTGATGCCTTCATGTGCTTCTGTGAGGATCAATGGTCACTTTGCCTCCATAGCACACCTTCTCAAGATCTCATCAGGTCCCATCTTGTATAGTTGTCCAACTATAAGTGAAAAATCTACAGAGCGTACTACCAACTGTTTCTTCTGAATAACTGTATAGTCACTAGGTGCCATTCCCGTTGACAAGAACTACACTATCTCCGCGGAGTGATCATTAAACTTCCTGATGGCCAACAACTATGCATCTGGCAGTGTATCCTCCAAACTAGTAGTCTCTTCTCCATGTTCCAACCTCGACAAGTGATTAGGACCCTTTTTCATCCTTCCTGGTTTTACTATGATCTTAAAGTCATATTCTTGAAATAGAAAAATCCATCTACATATTCTCCCCGCCAACACTGGCTTGTTGACTAGGTATTTCAGTGCAGAGTGGTCATTGAACATCTTGAAATGTCCTCCCAACAAATAATGACTAAACTTTTGAAGAGCGTACACCATGGCTAAATCTTCCCTTTCAATGGTGGTGTAATTTATCTCAGTTGAAGATAGTTTCCTGCTAGAAAAGGCTAATGGATGGTCGATGTCTCCTACTCCTGTTTGTTCTAACACTGCTCCTAAGGCAATATAGGATGCATCAACATGTACATGAAACTCCTTTCTCCAATCTGGAAAAACTAGAATAGGCACAGTAACCATTTTTTGTTTCAGTGTGTCGAAGCTCTGTTGGCTTTCTTTTGTCCATTGAAAATGACAATATTTCTTCAAAAGATTCTCCATGGGTGTTGTTATCTGTGCATGCCCCTTGATGAACTTCTTGTAGTATCTTGTATGTACCAATGCAATGCATAGTTTTCTTACTGAAGTAGGGGGAGGTAGATCAACAATAATGGTGATCTTGGAGGGATCCACCAACAACCCCTGCTTGCATACAATATGTCCTAGAAAAACTCCAAAAGGTGATAAAAATATGCACTTCTTCAGATTCAGATAAATCTGGCATTGCCTGCACTTATCCAACATTATCCTTAAACATTAAATGTGATCTTTTAATAAGCTAAACACAGTCCAATCATCAAAATAGGCTTCTAAAAATTTATGTAAAAACTCTTTGAATGCTTTGACCACCATCCTGGAAAAGATGGCTGGTGCGTTCTTTAATCCAAACGACATCATTGTATACTGGTAAGATCCCCATTTTGTTGCAAAGGTGGTCTTATGACGATCTTGTTTGGCAATATTGATCTGATGGTATCCTGAAAATCCATCTGTGAAGGAGTAGACCTTCTGTCCTCCAACATTATCTAACACTTCGTCTATGAATGGTGTAGGAAAGGGATCATGTAAGAATGCATCGTTCAGCTTCCTCAAGTCCACACAGATTCTGATCTCTCATGTTTTCTTGTATTAGACCACCATAGGATTGATCCATTCTGACTCTTCGACTGGTTCTATTATTCCTGCTTCCAACATTTTGTCAAGCTCAATCTTCACTTTTTCCTTATATTTGGGGTTCAATTTGTAAGGTCTCTTCTTGACTGGCCTAGCATCTAGTTTTAATTGAATTTTCATCTCCCCCATGGGTCCTTTAATATTCTTCATATCTGTGAATTTTGTTGGACAAAGGTCCTGATATTCATGCAACAACTTTGCGATCTTGTCAATTGTGGCCTCATCCCAGTAATCTCCAAAGTTTTCCAGTTTAGGTGTTTGCTCCATTCCTATATTAACTTTCTAGATTTTGATAGGCTTCCCAATAAAAGGAAGTTCGATTCCTGTTCCTTCTACATATATCTATCCTTATGTTTATGTGATGTTCACATTCCTAGGATTGTCGTCGTCATTAGCATTGATTTTGTAATAGCCTTGCAATTTCTGAAGAGGCACAATCCATTTGTACTCTTCTTTCTCCTCAAGGAGGCTAGGTGCCTCCTTAAACACTTTATGTCCGACAACTTGTAAAGCTTGATCTACCGTAGGGTACTGACTTTCAAACAAGAATGTCGCTACAAATTTTTGTGTCATACCTTCCCAATTTGCAGTGATGAGGCGTAGTTCAGCTTGTAGGTACCAATTAATAGGCGTTGTGTCCAAAGTGTTAATACATTTGTGCACCCACTGCTCTTAAGGAATGCTTCTCTAGGCCTCCTCACAACTTCTCACATGGTCTCTTGAACAACTTTGACCTGTATATCGAACTTCGCATCCTACGATGTTGTCTGAAAATTGCGCTATCATCAAAGTGCGACATTGCACCCATTCTGCGATGACCTACTTATGTTTTCTCCACCATCTTGTAGTAGTTTCTTTCAGAGCTTCATCCAGTGCCAACAACCTCTATTTTTCTGGTACAACTTCTTCAAATTCCAACAAGAAAGTTTCCAAGCGATTTAAACCATCAAAGCTGGGTAAATTACTTACTATTGTGTCGATCCAATGAACTTATCTGGTCAATCTGGTGCATCTCCACACAGAAACTTCATACATATTATTCTACCAATTCTCCAGTGCTTCTTCTAAATCTGATGAGCATGCGCTCTCACTTCGCCAACTTAAATTCCCATCTGTTGTAGGATTAATGTAATCCTGTTGTCTTGCTATCAACTTGTATATGTTTTCTAATTCATATGCGCGGTCTTCTTCTCTGATGGGATTTGTGTATCTTTGACCTTCATCTGGATCCAAAGGTGCAATGACCCTAAGGTCATCTCCTTCAAACATCATTCTTCTTTTGTTTAGATCAACCATAGTGGAAATGTTGAAAGCCCAATCGATTCCTAATAGTGCATGATAATGATAGATGTCATCAACTATCTCAATTACTTCAAAATATGAAAATGTCCTCACCCCGTCGATGTCCACAAGGACATGCTCCATCTTTCCAAAGGGTCTTACTGCCTGTTGATTAGCCATCCTAAGCCTGATAGGGGAATAGATCAACTTAGGTTTTCCCATCAGTGCCCAGGTCTGCTTCATCATGACATTGAATTCTGACCCTAAGTCAAGGACCACATAATCTATATCATAATATCCAATCTGAGCATTCAAGTGTAATTCTTTATTTTTCCTTCTCTTTTTAGATATTCAGTGTACTGCTCTACTCAGTAAGGGGTATACCTTCCCTAGCTCGTATTGTCTAATCAATTTTTGTAGCTCTTGTACAACGCTCTCATCCTTTATCAAATTAATGCAAGTGAATAAAAATTCCATGAGCTTACTTACCTCTTTTCCTCCTCTTGGCGAAGAAGACTGATCAAAGTCTAGGGGCATTCCATATTCTCTTATTTTTGGTTGAGCCTTTGATGAAGAAGCCTGATCTCTTCAGAATTCTTTTCTTTCTTCCTCAAATATTTGTTTTTATTTCTTCGCATCAAACACTTGTGTCTTCTAGGCAGCTTTCATGACTCCTGATTCTTCTACAGTCTTTCCTTGGATCATTCTATCTTCTCCTGTAACATTGCATCCTCTAGTGATAACAATGACTCTGGGATATGCTCCATGAGGTTCTACTTTGATTAGTTGTATTTGTTGGTTTCCTCCTCGTTTCTCCTGAATCTTATCCAACAATGTTGGACATTCCTTGATAACATGCATGAATGAGTTGCAATAGCTTCAAGTGGTACAAGGGTTTTGACAATCCCTTTCCAAGTGTCCTGGTTGTGTGCAGTTATAACAGATGATATGTCCTCGACCTTGACCTATACCTCCTCCTCTTCCTCGTCCTCTGAATCCACCACGAGGATTGAAGTTTCCTCTTCCTGGGGAGTTATACTACATAGTGTTTCCTTCTTGTTGTACTTCACCTTGAATTTTATATATGTCTCTGGACCTTTCATGCATGAGGCCATAGGCCCTACAATCCCTATCATCATGTCCCACCGACTTACAGAACATGTAGTATAGATTTGTGGGTGTCTGAACATATTTTTTCAAATAGTAACATTCACCAGGATGACATCGATTTCTACATACCTCGCACCAAGGCAGGGTAACTGGCTTTAAAGGGATCAGAGCTCCAGATTCCAAATACTCATAAAATAGGGGACAATGCTCCTTTTCATGGCCTTTTGATTTGCATCTAATACATTAGATATCTTCTCTTTTATCTTTTCCCTTTTCTTTCTTCATATCTTCGACCTGCAGAGATAAGCTAGTTAGCTGACTCAATATTTGACTCATACCCGAGATGGATTCTCCCATAGGGGTTGATTCTAGTTTCATGGCGATCTCCAGTGCCTCAGCCTGCGAAGCAATATTCTGTTGCATCAGAGGGACTCTGATGTGTGGTAGGAGGGAAACAATGAACCATTCCTTGTTCTACTCATCTGGGATCTGAAAACTCAAATGGAATGTTAGGCTTTTAAACCTATGATCAAACTCCCAAACAGGTTCAACTACTTTCTTCTTAAATTCTTTTATTTTTTTGATGCACTATGACTCCGACTTGGGTTTCTTGAATTCTTCAATCAACATAGTCTTGATCTGGTTCAATGGTTTGGGCTGGGAAACTCCTTGGAAAAATTTCATGTACCAGCTCAGTGCATGATCTCTTAGGATAGTGATGAACTGAGCAGGTTTGACAGCTTCATCGGTGATATTCTTAATACTCCATACAACTTCACATATGAACTAATGCTGCTCAGGATCTTCAGATCCATCTCCCCTAAAGGTGGGTAACCTCATCTCGTCTACCATAGATCTTCCTAGGTTTCCTAACTGAGTGTGTGTTGAACCACTTATAACAATGCTCTGATAACTTAGGTTACTCTGGTTACTTAATGCTTCTGAAACAACAAGAGGAGTAATAGTACTTACTTCAACAATCTGCACAATTCCTGAAGTTTCTGCCTCTTCTCGATGAGGTTCTTCAACCTTCTCTTCTCTAGTTCCAACGGATCCTGACTGTTCTTCAATAAGTAGCTCTTCCTCTTCCCCACTATAGAATCCTTCTTCCTGTATAAGAGTTTCTTGATCTCGTTTAAACAAGTTCACCAAAGGAACTTCTCTGAATATCCTTCCACTGCGCGTATGTCCGATCTCTGTGTCGTTGTCACTGTCTGAATTCTAGAACATTAACTCTTTTTATATGACCCACTATTGTATCTTTAATATGTTCTTCTCATGCAATAACATCTTTATCTTCAACTTCAGAAAATGTAAAAATTTTCCTCTAGGTCCCTTAAAGAAATACCTCTCGGCTTGGAGATATGACTCTACTCTCTCAACAACAAACTCGGTGATATACCCTCCAATGGTACTATCAAACCAGTGATCCACTTCTCTTGACACGGTGTTATCAAATCTCTTGATATTCTTGATCAACACTGATGTCCAAACCACAGGTGGTCTAGATTTGATCTCAAACTAGGTATCTGCTAATCTAGCTAACCACTCGTATAGCTCCTTATGAATCCCTCCAAACAAAATCTCATGTATATCAGTAAAGATATACCTTCCTAACCAATCCTCTATACTAAGATTAGGGTTCTTGTTCTAGGCATCAACGAATTCATTTTCTTGATCTTCTATCCACTTCTGAATCTCGGTCTTCGATGGAAACCACCTTGACATTCCCTCAAGAAGATCCCGGTGTCGGCAATAGAACCATTTGTTGGCACAGGGGAAAACCGAGGGTTTAGCTCTAACAGCGCACCAACAAGACCTAACTATTGGCCCTTTTAGCAACACCTGCGAAGAAGATGCAGTCTCACCTGAATTATCTATAGGGGGTTGTAGGAAACAAGTGTCTATAATTAGAAGGAATGCAAAGTGGATTCAAAGAAACAACACACAACAACCTAGTTATTCTTTAGATTCCTTAAACCTACTATGCTATTTATGTCTCAGATCTAACAAAATATCACAATAGAAGCATATCAAATGACAAAGAACACAACATCAATCACACAGAACACGAGATATACGTGGTTCACCCTCTCCCTAGGGCTATGTCCACAGAACTGATCTTTATAATATATTAATATGAAAGCATGCAATTCTTATTTGCGCTCTTAGCTTGCATATCTCTCTCTTCGTCTCTCTCTTTATCTCTTCTCTCTTTCTCCCTTCCCTGTGCACCCAGCTGCAGGGTTTCTCTTCGCACCCATTTGAAGATCTTACAATACCAGAAGGCTCTTACGCTTAGCACTTCTCTCTCACACAACGATAATCACTCATATCAATAATAGAAACTAGAACGAACTCGCTTCCCTTATCTAGGTTTTTATTTATACATTACAATATCTCATCGACAACCTTAGGCTAAGACCTAAGTGTCAAAACCCTAGGTGTCTAAAAACCTAGGTCAAATTGACCCGTGTTTTTCAGGGCTTCGCCAGCCTGTCTTTCATTCCTTCTCACGCGGTGCTCCAAAGCATCCAACAATGGTTTTTCCTGCTTGCTTAGTTGTCCATGAGCTTTCTTCCTTGTTGACATTTCATCCTCGATCTCCTCATCCAACGACTTGTTCTCTCAAAATTCGCTCCCACTTTTCTTCTCTTTTTCTCACTTCAACCTAGTATCAGTGATCAGAATCTGGACCAGGGCTCTAAAATTTGCTCAAATTTAAAAGTGCTCGGAATGTGACGAAAATGGTACCATTGCGTCCGTCTCGTTCTCCTGATTCCGGCGGTATATTTACTTTCGCAAACGGAGTCCGTATGGAGAAGTTATCGAGGTCTGTTCACCAAGCCAAACAGGTAAAAAAAATGATGCTGACTGGGCAATCCGTACAGGACACGTGGCAGGCCGTACAACTGACGTAGGCGGCCATACGATGATGTGGCGGCTCCTAGGCGTGACACGTGTCATGCATTTATGGGCTTTTCAACATACGTTTGACCAATTTTGAAGTGACACGTGTCACCACAGGATGGGTGACACGTGGCACATGCTGACGTCAGCATCCGACGTGGCCTGTTGAAGTGGCAGCTGAGTTGGCAGCGCGACGTGGAAGTTTGTGATTGGTTCTCTTTGGAGGAGTCAGGTGGCGACACGTGGCATGAATTATGTGCAATGAAAAGGAGCCACGTGGCACCCCTATTTTGGCTAATGACTTTGGTTCATTGTTTAAAATTTTGATAGTTATGGGAATCGAACACCGAACCCATATTCACGCGCAAGGTTTTCACATATCCGCCCGACCACAATGCCACGCGTTGGCTTTGCAATGTATGTTGGTTTTAAATTATTTGAATTCGCATTTGGTTGTTCACGGCGGAGGGTCGGGCCGGGGCTAGCCCCGACCAAAGTGTTAGAGTTTAAAGCTATTTGAATTTGCGATTTGGTTGTTCACTACGAGTGGCTCCAAATGGCTAGCCCGACCCCTGCTCTATTACCAGCATATATGACCGTGGCATTTTACAATGGGCGCGCGCGCGGAGTGGGGATTAAACCCACGGTTCCATTGTGTATGTCATATGACCCAAACCTTTTAACATTTTGGCGCGCGATTTGGGGTAGCACCACACGGTTATATTATATGTTAAAAACATTGTTCCGGGTTCTATTGTGTTAACACTATGCGCGTGGTTAAGTTATAACCATTGTGTAAAATGGCGCGCGGTTATTCTATTTGCGTGGGGCTATAAACCTTAAACCCAATTTTAACATTTAAACTATTGTTTATGTGTGCGGTTTAAAAATTGGTTTTTAAAAAAACGGTTTAACTACCATTTCTCCCAGCGCAAGGTCACATGCCCATATGCCCGAGAGCTAGGCGGTTAGAGGCTGGAGGCTTCTAACCATCCTATTTGCTTACACCGCTGGCACGGTTATGCCGGTACGTTATAACGCACGTTTGAGCGTGTTCTAGGTTCATGTGCACAAGAGTGCGATTTGTAGAAACAGTTCCAGCAAAAGCTTGAAGGAGGAAGATGGAAAGAGGCTTAACTTCTTCATCGTTGCCTGGTCGAGGTGCCGTAGTGCTCACGGGGTTTTCCTTTTGGACGTAAGTAGATCCATTGGTGCCGCCTTCACACCCATTTGAAGACTTCTTCAGCAAGTTTCTCACCATTGAAGTTTCGTGAGTCAGAGCTTGAAGCCCCCTTTGATCGAGGACATGGTTTGCTGAGTCATGTCTGCTTTCTCAGGATTTAAATATCATGCTTCATTAATTGTTATGCTCTGTACACTTTGGGATAGGTTTCAGAGGCTTTGAGGACTTTTACTGTGTGTTTTTTCCAAAGAGAAGCTCTCGTGGTGTTTATGGCCACATGTAGAAGAGGTCATGCCCGATGAGCCATGATCCGTTTTAAAAGTTTTATTAGTCATTTTGGGTTTTTATGTGTTCGACTCGGCCGGTGCAGTTTGTTTTTCCATTGAGTTGAGCATCAGCTTGTAAAAGAACTTTTTACAAATTAATCCGTGAGCTAAGTCCATTGCGGAGGCTCGGGTGGATGTAGCCCTGAGGGGGGTGAACCTTATCATGTTGTTCTTGTTGTAAGTTTGATGGTTTGTTTGCTTTCCGGTTGTGTTGATGTGTTTTCATTTCAAGAACATATTTTAACCATTCAAAGAACATATCTTTATATACATAAGCATTTAAAGGAAGATACATGCACAGTTAAAGGAAGAAGCATAAAACTTAACACATAAGTTTTTATTGCATATATTTATACACGAAGTAAAGGTCCTGTAAAGTTTGCCTTAATGAAGTAGAAGGTGCTGGCATAGCATAACAAGTCAGCCTTCTATTTTCAGATCGTGTGGTATCGAGCATAAGTTTGTTTCGGCCATGTAAGCCTAAGCATTGATAGCTTGAAGATTTAGCTATTGGTTTTGTGCAAAGTTTTGTGTTGAAGTTGGAAATCTTGCAAAGATGATGTAGTTTCAAGTATTGATAGTTCTCCTACAGTGTCATTATCTAAAGAAGAGTTGATAACTATGAAATATTTGATGAAAGTGATATTTGATAAGAACATTGCACTTGAAGAACAGCTGATGGCTATGAAGCAGGAGAAATACCAGCTTTTGCAAAGGATGCATGAGATGGAGAATCAACTCCAAGAGGCAAAGGAAACCTCTTACTAATTACATGCATGAACATAAGGTATGCAAAGTTAGTTTATCTTCTAATTCCTCTAAACATGAATGTTTTGGTGGTTTTGAGAGTCACACGAGAGGAATAGGGTCCAAATTATTATTAAAAATGGGCTATGAAGGTAAAGGTTTGGGTAAACATGCAAAAGGCATTGTTGAGCCTATTATCATTGAAGAAATACCTAGGTATTGTGGTCTTGGATATGAACGCAAGATGGATCAAATTCCGAAAAGTCGAGAAAGGAAAAAGTTCCAAGCATAACTTTGTTTCAGTTCACCTCCTCAAGAAGGCTTTAAAGGTGAAAGTTCGATCCCTTCAATGTGCAAGGCTTGTATTCAAGATGAATGCAAAAGTAATTGTGACAACGATATGACAAGGACACTGTTGATGGTATTCAAAGAAGAGCTTCTAACTCTTCAGATTCACCTCCCAAAGAGGCGATAAAGGTGAATGCTCCGCATAATTCCGTAAATTCGGTTGCTTTTGATTATGCTAAGCATAATAAATTTGCAAGTAACAATGGAAGAAAGAATCCATGTAATGCATTGTGGTTTGTATAACCATCATGTTTCAAGTGTTGGTGCTAAGTTGGCTCCATTTCGTGAAATCCTGCTAAAGGCGCGATGAAAGGAGGATGCGTAAGGTTTGTACTCATTGTCAGAAGCTGGGTCATCTTGTTGACCAATGTTGAACAGTGCATCCAACTATTCATCCACGTACCGTAAGCAGTTTGATAAGAAGATTGGCAAGAATGGAAGTGGAGATTCCATCATTGACGTGAGTCCAGATGATTCACAAGAGGACGCATGTCCGTTAAAAGTCACCGTTCAATGTTGGTTTGGTAAGAAATGGATGGATTTCTTAACCAAGTGAGGCTTCCATTTTTTATGATTGTAAATGCACTTTTCAACGCTATGTGTGCATTTCCTGGAAGAATGATTTGATGTTGAAATGAGTCTCGACCGTGTTAATGATTTTCTAACTAATTATGTTGGCGTCGATCGCGGTTGTTCCCAATTTGTGTTTTAGTTGATGGTGTTTATTGACTTGAAGTTGATTTTGAAAACACCATGTACTTTCTTGATGGAGTAATGTGATGCTACGCTTGTTTGAAGGACAAAAGATTTTGTTGGCATCATTTTTCAATCTTATATGATTTGGTTTTTCAAGATTGATGTTTTCTGGCCCTGTGATAAGATGTCGCAGGAGGTTTTTTGCAGCCATTGGAGATTTGATGATTGTTGACGCTGAAGAGTTCAAAAGAGGGACTTGATTCTCGGTGGGAAGGCTCGCAGCCTTCCAAGCAATGAGAGCAAGGTCGCCACAGCGTTTCGTGAGAGCAGTTGGTTGAGGGACATAGCCATTTGCAATGCAAGGCATGTCAAAGGTACCCAGGTGATTGTCGAAAGTCTTTTCAAGTAGAATCGATTAATATAACTTGAAAGAAGAAGAGAACTGAGGCTCAGATCGATAATTACAAGCTTTTTCGGGTCCAAAATCCTTCTGCAAAGGCGGATCGTAATCCGGACCAGGGGATCAAATTTGCTCAAATTTCAAAGTGCCTAGAATGCTACCTAAAATGGTACCGTCGGCACCATCTCGCTCTCCGATTGGCGTATATTTACTTTCGCGAACGAGTCCCCGTGATGGAGAAGTTATCGAGGTCTCGCTCACCTAGCCAAACAGTAAAAAAAATGATGCTGACTGTAAAGTCCGTACAATCCACGTGGCGTGACGTGTTAACCGACGTGGGTCATAATGATGACGTGGCATCTCCCAATGACATGTGTCATGAATTTATGGGCTTTTCAACATACGCTGGACTAATTTGAGTGACATGTGTCACCAAGAGGTGACACATGTACGTCACGCCGCCAAGATCCCACGTGGCTCCTCCGCCAGCGGTACCGAAGTTGGCACGCTTTAATGCATGTTTGTGATTGTTCCTTTGACGAGTCGATGGCTGCACACGCAAGTACGAATTATGTGCAATGAAAGTGGTGCCATCGCGGCTCAATGAAGGGCCGCCAATGGCACCCTCTATTTTGGCTAACACGACTTTGGTTCATTGTTTAAAAATTTGATAGTTGCGGGAATCGAACAATCGACCCATATTCACGCCGCTAAGGTTTTCACATATCCTCCTCACCACAATGCCACGCTGGCTTGCGGTAAATAAATGTATGTTGGTTTCCAAATTAATTTGAATTCGTGATTTGGTTGTTCAGGCGGCTTCCAACGGGCTAGCCCCGACCCCCGGTTCTATTACCAGCGTATATGACCGTGACATTTTACAACGGGTGCGCGCGCGGAGTGGGGATTAAACCCACGGTTCCATTGTGTATGTCATATGACCCAAACCTTTTAACATTTTGGCGCGCGATTTGGGGTAGCACCACACGGTTATATTATATGTTAAAAACATTGTTCCGGGTTCTATTGTGTTAACACTATGCGCGTGGTTAAGTTATAACCATTGTGTAAAATGGCGCGCGGTTATTCTATTTGCGTGGGGTTATAAACCTTAAACCCGATTTTAACATTTAAACTATTGTTTATGTGTGCGGTTTAAAAATTGGTTTTTAAAAACGGTTATACAACCATTTCTCCCAAATAAGAAGGTCACATGCCCATATGCCCAGGTACCTAGGCGGTTAGGGGCTAGCGAGCCCATAACCGTCCCCACGGTTTGCAACTGCTGGTGCTGGGCTACCGGTGCCGTTAAAACGCATTTCGAGCGTGTTCCAGGTTCATGTGCACAAGAGTGCGATTTGTAGAACCGGCCCAAAGAAAGCTTGAAGGAGAATGGAGGGAGGCCTAACTTCTTCATCAAGCTATCATTGAGGTGCGCCAGAAAGCCCAGCCAGTGGTTTTTTTGACGTGCTGGATCCATTGATGCCATCTTCACAGCCATTTGAAGACTTCAAAGCCACCATTGAAGTTTCAGAGCTCTAGGAGATTGAAGCCCTCCTTTTGATCGAGGACATGGTTCGTGAGCTTGCTGTCCGCTTTCTTCAGGATTTAAATTATCGCTCGCTTAATTGCTATGCTATGCGAACACATTGGGATAGGGTTTCATAGGGCTTTTTGAGGACTTTTACGTGTTTTTCCAAAGAGAATCTCAGTGCAGCTTATGGCCACATGTAGAGGATGTTATGCCCGGATGAGTCATGATCCGCTTTCAGAGTTGTATTAGTCATTTTTGGGTTTTATGTGTTCTGATCTCAATGGTGCAGTTTGTTTTTCCATTGAGTTGAGCAGCAGCTTGTAAAAGAACTTTTACAAATTAATCCCGTGAGAGCCAAGTCCATTATGGAGGCTCATGAGTATGTAGCCCTGAGGGGGGTGAACTCTTTATCATGTTGTACTTGTTGTAAGTTTGATATTTGTTTGTCAGAAGTTGTGTTGATGTGTTTTCATTTCAAGAACATATTTAACCATTCAAAAGAACACATATCTTTATACATAAGCATTTAAAGGAAGAAACATGCACGCTAGTGAAGAAGCATAAAACTTAACATACAAGCTTTATTGCATATTTATACACATGAAGCAAGGTCCTCAGAAAGTTTATTTTAATGAAGTGAAGTTTCGCATAGCATAACAAGTCAGCCTTCTATTTTCAGATCAATCACCACTATACTCAATACGCTCTCATTTTTCCTTTTCTTCCTTGATCTTCGATTGCTTCCATAACCAAGGGCCAATAGATTCCAACCCTTGGTTCCCATTGATGTTGCACTAACTTGCAATAAACATGCATAATCTTCCCATGTTCAATTCGAGGATTACAAAGCCACTGCATTCATTGAACGGATTCAGCACATCCAATAACATGTCCATGATATTTTAAGTAAATCCAATGCTAAGTACAAGCAATGCCATTATCAACTGTTAAGTACCCGGAACTGCATCTTAAGTAAATATACTTCATAAATAACCAAGAATAAACCATAAACCATTCACCATAACATTAACAAGAAATAGAGAAAACCCTTGAGGTAGGGTAACACCACAATGGATCCTATTATGGAAGGGATCCTCTCTTATGTTCACTTGCCTCTTCGAGGCATCCTCCTATTGAGATACCGCCCAAATACAATATTTTCTTCATGCCCTACTATTTCTGAACCCTTTATATAGTGTTGCCACCACCTAAGAACATTCTAGAGGAGGGAACTTCTAGAAGTAGAACCAAGAAGTCCTCTTACATTTATTATATCTAATTCTCACTCATTTATTATATCTAACTACCATAGTGGGCCTTATTTAATAATATAGTGGACCTATTCCACCTTTGGTAACAGTTCTGACCTCACTATTATTTGCCTATAATTCCTCCGCCCCCACTACCTCTCTAGCTACCTTTACATTCCATCCCTCTCTCATGAAAGCGTCATCCTCAACGCTTGATGTACACCATATACCAAAATTCCATGGATAATTGTGGACCTGTAATTATGAAGAATACTGAAGAACCAAAGTCCCATTGTAGAAAGGAAATCCACCATGCTGGAATAGTCCAACCATCATTGTAAGCCCCGGTCCCATGTCCAAGTGCTCATGAACTCAGAAGATTTGGAAACCCAATAACCAACTCCAAATGATGTCTAAAGATCGACACTCATCATGTGGATCCGGGGCCATAAAGATCCATCCACATAGTGGAAAAAGGGTCAGAGAATCTAGAAGGAAATACCATCAGAGAATATGACCAACGCTATAACTAGCCTGATGGACCTTTATGTTCTCTAAAGAATAGGTGAGTAGAGTCATCAAATAAAATAGTGGAAGTGGTTGTCATCCCGTAAATGACAACTATCCATACCAATCATTACAATCTGCCTCAAAATCTCTATCAAGCATATATTTCTTGATTATATTCATCCCCTCGAGGCCCTCCATAAGAAATCTCTCTCGCATGTTATTCAATGACCCTGAATACTAAAACTATCATTGAGGCTTTCTGTGAGGACCTCAGAGGGCGGTCCGGTGAGGCTATGCAAATACATCCAATGTGTCAAACAATTGAGACGATCGATTCAAGAATTTATTTTAGGTTTTGAGAATAAATAGCCATGTAAGCATCCTATGAACTCACCCTAATAAGTTACGGCATAAAATCGCGGTTTTTTCCGAAAACCCTAAAAATCACAAGAGTTGGAAATGCTCATATCCACTTCCGGACTGCTTCAGTTGATTTTTTTGAAATTAGTGAAATTGTGAGAGGAACTCAGGATATGTAATTTATTTGGGCAAATTCATCCTCCAAATTTTACATAAATAAAAATAAATCGCGTCGTCGTCCGCAAAAAACCTCAAAAATTGCATTTAAAACTCAATATCTTGACCTTCCTGACTCCATTTTGGATTACTTTTTTCAACTTGGTGCTTAGAGGAACCTATATCTACAACCTTTTTCTGCAATTTTTGTACAGAAATATACTGAAAATGTCTGTAACAGGGTCTCTTTTCTCTCTCCAATAAAATCAAGTAAAAATAAAAAATATTTGCCCACAACTCCTGGCCAAGGAAAGTGCTCTGATACCACTTGTTAAGTACCTGAACCATCTATAAATATACTTCATAAATAACCAATAATAAACCATAAACCATTCACCAGTAACATTAACACAAGAAGTAGAGAAAACCCTGAGGTAGGGAAACACCATACAATGGATCCTATTATGGAAGGGATCCCTTCCTATTCACTTGCCTCTCCTCTTCGAGGGGTATTCCTCCTATTGAGCTACCGCCCAAATACAATTTCATGTCTCTACCACATTTTCTGAACCCCTTTATATAGTGCTACCATCACCTAAGAACATTCTAGAGGAGGAATCTTCTAGAACTGTGAACCTTCTTAAGAAGTCCTCTTTACATTTATTATATATCTACTCACCATTTATTATATCTCACCACCATAGTGGGCCTTATTTATCAATATAGTGACCTAGTCCACCTTACATTGAATGACCTCCACTTATTACTCTACTATGGGCCCTCCTGGGCCCCACTACCCTCTCTAGCTACCTTACATCAACACTAGGTATCACACCACTCTTAGGTGGGGAGACAAGGTTTGGTTACATTTAGAGAAGGAGCGTCTTACATGGCCCCATTAGAAGCTCCTCACCACTTTGCTATGTGGGCCTTACACTGTCAACAAGGTTGTGGGTGACAATACCTTTGAGCTCAACACTCCACCTTCCTTGGCTTGCACCCAATGTTCAATGTCAATCTCCTTTGGCCATATTTTCCACCATTATTGGACACCTTTGGATATTTTAGAACACTTACACTACCATATCTCAACCTTGACTTCATGAACATGCATCCACTGATTAAATAATAGACACACAAAGTCAAGGGCACTTGCCAAAAGAGGATCCAACTTTATTGAGTTGTCAAGGCAACGAAACTCCTACACCAAGGAAAGTGGCTCACCCGGCTCAAATTCAGCATAATATTTCTCACATGATGAGGTAATTCCACCCAATGGAGACCATCGACCTCTAAGGGGAGAGACCGGGATCTAGGTGGATATTGGTACACCCATCTATTCCAACCTGCTCCTATTGATAGTTGTTAGTTCAACACATTATTCTATAATTCTTTTGTAATTGTGGGTTCTAAACTGTTGGTTTCCTAATCCCTACACATCTTCTGTGTGTTTCCATTGGTGGCTTCCCACCTAATCCAACCTGGCTTATTTTGAATTTTCATGTCAGTACATATTTATATACTTCCTGTGGGACGTTGTGGGGGCCTAAACAATGTTTTTCTAGCTTGTCATAGTCAAATTGTAGACAAAGTCAAAGTTTGATGGCATAATATGTATTTCTCAAAAATACGCTTCCAATGGGATATCACAATCCTAAAAACTAGGGCCCACATAACTTTTTGGTGTTTCATCTCCTAGGGTTAGGTTTTGATGTCTAGGGTTTTAAATTCATGAGTAATGTGTTAAAAATTCCTATGGAGCCTCATTGTAATCATCTCCGCTTGAAATATGCATGTAATAGCCACAACTCTTCTCAGAGATAAAACTGCCACCATTGAAAGCAAGTTGTTTTCAATTCTCGTAGTTTCATCCTATTTCCATTTATCCAATAGAAGTTATTGTTCACTGGATATATTTTTTTGTTCTCTATATCTATATGTTATTATATTTAGTCTATTATTCATTTCATTCCACCATAACTGATCATAATGTATCTTCCAAAAATATTTGGAAAAGGCACAGTCACCTTCGGGAACAAGAAGAACAAAGTCGAAAATGTGTTACTATTTGAAAAATTGAAGCCTAATCTTCTAAGTGTAAGCCAAACTTGTGATCAAGGGAATATACTCATCTTTGACTCCTAGAAGTGTGAAATCAGAAAAGAGGACACATGGAAATTAGTAACAATTGCTCCAAGAACCTTAAGTAATGTGTATATCTTAGATATTGAAGAAAAATAAGAATTCCACATGAATCAAGTAGATGAAATTTGATATGGCATATAATATTGGGACATCTAAGATTTGATAACTTAGTGAAAACTAGTAAAAGGGAAGCAGTAAAAGATATGCCAAGGTTATCAAACCCTCAAATCCTGTTTGCAAACAATGTCAATTTGGAAATCAAAACAAAGTCATATTCAAGACTAAAGAGTACTCTACATCAAGAACCTTGGAGCTTGTCCACACTTATATCCATGGACCCACGAGAACTATAAGTATACAAGGAGAACATTATTTTATGTTGATCACTGATGACTATATATGATGACATGTTTCCTTTCTCAAGGAGAAATCTCAAGCTTTTGAAAAATTCAAATCCTTCAAAGGACATATTGAGAATGAAACATATATCAATATTAAATTCTAAGATTAGATAATGGAGGTGATTTTACCTCAAAAGAGTTCAATAAGTTTTCTAAAGACCATGGAATTAAGAGACAATTTTCAGCCCCTAGGGCTCCTCAAAATGGGGTTGTTAAAAGGAAAAATAGAATTGTCCAAGAGGTTGCAAGAACTATGTCGAATGAATCCAAAAAATCCCAGCCTTCAAATTTTAGAGATAAGCAGTATACACTATTGTACATATACTCAACCAAGATCAGCTTAATGTAAACCATAACAAAACTGCATATGAGATATGTGGTTTGGAAGACCTGGATCTATGAAACACTTTATAGTATTTGAAGTAAGTGTTTTATCAAAGAGATGATTACAACCTAGGAAATTTTGAATCAAGGTCGGATGAAGCTATATTCCTTCCATATTCACCTAACAAAAAAGCTTACATGTTCTACAATCAAAGACTCAAAAACATTATTGAAGGTGTAAATGTAAAAGTAGATGATTTCAGATTAAAGAAGATTAACTCACAACCCCAAAATGGAGAAGAGATGTTGATGATGAAGAAGATTGTGAATCACCAAATGTATAAAATGATGAATATTTGAAAGAAAATGAACCATACACCCATGAAGAAAAAAAAATTCGTGAAGAGACACCCATGCCAAAAACACCATAAAAAAGGGTTCAAAAGAATCATCATCCAGAAAGTCAAATTATAGGAGAAAAGAGTGTTGGAGTAGAAACAAGGAGGAAACTCTTATATGAAGAAAAAACAATGATTTCTCTAATAGAGCCTAAAACTTTTTCAAAATCTAGTAAAAGTGAGGATTGGATAAAATCAATGAATTAGAACTTTGACTGGGCCAGGATAAAAGTCATACTTGGGAACTTGTTCTAAGACCTAAAGATACAAATGTACTAACAACCAAATGGATATTCAAAACAAACTCAATGAAAATGGATGCATCATAAAAATTGAAGCCACACTAGTAGTAAGGGATACTACAAGTGGAAGGAATTGACTTTGAATAAACCTTTTCCCCATTAGCAAGATTATAATCCATCAGAATATTTATGGAATTTGCATGTTTCAAAAATTCAAAAATCTATCGATGGATGTCAAGTCAACATTCTTGAATGGAACCGTAGAAGAAGAAGTATACATAGAACAACTATAAGGGTTTAGGTTGACAGAGAAAATATACTATGTATGCAAATTGAAGTATCTCAGATGGTATTAAACAAGCCCCAAGAGAATGGTTCTCAAGACTTGATCATTATCTACAACAACAAGGATATAAGAGAGGAACTATTGATAGTAATATATTTACCAAAATTAAAGAAAAAAATATGATTGTTGTAGTGGTATATGTGGATGATATACCCTTGAAGTAATTCACTATACTAAGAAAACAATTTTCCAGAGAAATGAAAAAAGAGTTTGAGATGTCTATGCAAGGTGAACTAACTTTCTTCTTAGGTTTACAAGTTACTCAAATAGAAAAGGCGTGTTCATATTCCAAAGTAAATATGTCAAATAAATGGTCAAGAAATTCCAAATGGAAGACTCCAAACCAATGAGCACTCCTATGGTAACAAGATGCAAGTCGAGTTTCTAGGTGATGATTCACCAAAAGTAGACCAAACTATGTATAGATATATGATTGGAATTATGCTCTATGCAGCAACAAAAAGACCTGAAATAATGCATGGTGTAGGACTAGTGTGAAGGTTTCAATCAATACCTAAAGAAACTCACTTAAAAGGATTAAAAAGGATATTCATATATCTACAAGCCAATCTTTATACCTTTGGATTATGGTATCCAAAACAAAAAGTTTGTTTTCAAATGCATATATTGATGCACATTGGGAAGGTAGTATAGATGACCAGAAAATAACCAATGGAGAAGAATTTTCTCTAGGAAAGTGTTTGGTGGCATGGATAAGTAAGAAACAAACATTTATATCACTATCCACAATAGAAGCATAAGAAATTGTTGTGCCATATTGTTGCACACAAGTAATATGGATGAAACAAACCCTAGAAGATTTACAAGATATGATCATCCAATCACTATCAACTATGATAACACTAGCACTATAAGTATCTCTAAGAATCCAATAATTCACTCTAAACCAAACATATCCCAATCAAATACAATTTCCTCATAGATCATTTTACTCACAAATTGGTGAGAGTGGAGTATGTAGACACAAAAGAACAAATTGAAAACCTTTTTACAAAACCCTTGCCCATAAGTACATTTGAAAATCTTAGATAAAAAATTAGGAGTAATATCCATCCCCAATTGAACTATACACATTCAAGTTTCTTTGAGCCATCTCAACTTGGAATTGTTGCAACTCTGCTTTGAGATTTCTGTTTTGAGACTAAAAGTATTTGTTTTTCCCATAGAGGTTCTTGAGTTTCCTATGAAGAGGTTGGGCTCTTCTTGCTACAAATATTGCTAAGTCAAGAGTGTGTTTGTATCCATCCATGAGTTATTTCCCATCTTAATTCTTTCCATAGGGCTTCCTGTGAGATTTCGTGGTATTAAGCCACCTCCTTTCTAGCTTCCTGAGTTGTTTAATCAATCTCGGTTGGTCCGTTTCTAGGTGGATTGGTGATGTGGAAAGTCTCAATAGGATTTTTTATGGCTTCATCTTCCTGCTGTACGGGGATTATTTCTTCTATCTCAACAAGCTTCCCAATTATTTTCCCTTGTCTTCTCTTCTTTCAGAAAAATGGAAGCCACAAACTTCACAATGAATACACCCTATCCTTCTTCTTTGAAAGAAACCTTATAGACTGCCTTCAACAACCCTTTGAGAGATGATGACCCTTGTGAAATGCTTTCACTCTCTTAGTGTTAGCTGCTGAAGGGGATGAAGAGAAGTATAGGTTCCTTACTTTATTGGTTGTGGCTTTAGTAGAGGAAGGGACTTCTTCTAGTTCTGGTGTAGGAGGGGGTGAAAGGTCTCTCTGTGGAGAATGGTAATCCTCATCCTTAGTTCTTGCAACCTCCTTAATGGATTCTTGATATTGAACAAGCGATTTACTCTCTCTTTTCTTGCTAGCACCTGTTGGAGCAACACCGGTGGATGGAAAAGGGCTTGCTATATGTGACCGAGGAGTAGCTACTATGTCCAATTTCATGTGAGAAGTAGTAATGAAGTGTTCCCATGAGATGTTCCTTTTTCTCAGCTCTTCAGAAACCAACATTCTAATCATCCTAGAATGAAAAATGCTAGTATCCATAGCCTTTGATTTGGTTTGAACACTTTCTGACATCTTTCCTATGCTCCTTAGAAAATAGAAGGGAATGTTCATTTCAACTTTTCCATTAAAATGCAGCAGAAGCCTTATATGGTATTGGTATAGTGTATTGAACCTCCCTTCACATGTGAAGTACCTTTGAATCATCCTCAATATTTTATCAAATTCTCCAACCAGATGATTTCTTGGTACCCCTTTGTATAGATTGTCATTTGATATTCAGGATTAAGGAATTATTTGGAAAAGGATGCATCCAAGGCCATGGATTTAAACCAATTCTCCCCAGTGATAGGGATCCCTGTAGCGTCTGAAATAGAGGTCTCAAAAACCTCAAATTCTAGGTCCCCTACCTTGGTCTTTAGGCCATCAAAATTTAAGGCAAACTGCCTTGCCAACTTAGGATGACCCCTTTTCATATTTTGGCAGAAAGTGAGGCATCCCACCCTTTGAAAAACTTCTCTAGCCATGGGCTCTTCCTCGAATAAATGCATGTCTGTAGGCTCAGTTCTAACCACATTACCTCCCTTGTGCGACCTCTTATTCTGAGGACTCTCCATAGTTTAGGATGAAATATTAAGAGATATGGAGTGGTGATGACCAGGAAAACAAAGAGTCAGACTTCAAAAGAATCTGATAGTGAAGAGTGGCTACCCCTTTCAAGGAATTCTCCCTAACTCAGACTGATTGCTAGCTTAGGAAACACTGGCTGTAAATTTCTCTCCCTTGACTATGTACAGATATTAAAACTGAGGAAAAATCATATGGTGAAGGTGTTATCACTCCAAGAAACTCCTTAGGGTTGTAGGCTAAGGATGCTTGGTAACTTAGAAATAATGGTTTTTATGTGTTTGGGACAATGGGGTCTTCAATGATTTGTATAATAAATTGCTCATCACACATCTAAAGATACAGTGCTTTCAGTAAACAATAACCAGATCAAATACTTGAAAGAGAGGATGGAGAATACTATTCTTGATTTGCCAATACAAGTGAAAGTAGGGCCTAATATAAGACAGCAAGGAATCCTTTAATTTCAAGCCTATGAGTTCAATAAAGAGGTAACAATCTTTATGAACTAAAATAAACTGAAAGTAAAGTACAGTAAAGTACAGAAAATGAAATATGAAATGCAATTACCTCTTTCAGATGCTTGATTTTCTGAGACTTCTTTTTCTTGGAGCTTTTTGATGTTTCTCCTTCCTCTGTATGGGTGAAGGTCTCATAGTTTTGTGCACACTCAGTTGACTGCTCAGGACTTTTGGTGACATGGCATTGATCTTGTTGCTCTAATTCTGAATCTGAATAAGGCAAGTTTAGTACCTTGGTTCTCTTCTCTATACTCTACTCTGTAGGATGCTCTGTGGGTTGTTCTACAGTGGTTTCAAAACTTAACCTTTTCTTTGACCTACGGGGCTTTACTCCAGAAATTCTATCTTCTGGAGGTCCTGGCAGGGTCCTTCTTTTTCTTGAATTGCTTTGAGGAGACGATTGTTTCTTTGAACCCTTCCCCTGTTCATTTGCAGGCTGAGTCTATGTTTCAAAACCCTCCCAAAATAGAAAATGCTCCTAGCTCCTTCCCTGTTGTTTCAATTCCTCCAGGATGATCAATTTTATGAGGCCAAAGTGGCACAGAGTACTTTTCATGCTCAAGGGCTGGGCCCTGATCTTCTTGCAAACCTTAGTCAAACTCTTATGTAGGAAAAAAGGTAAATTGAGGGGAGTCTTGCCTGTGAAATGGTCCAGGAGTTTGAAGTGATACATCATGAGTTTATCATACCTGCCCTCCGAGGTAATATAGATTTGGATGGCTCTGAACAGCTCCTGCCATTCTTCTTCTAGATAGGAAACCAGCATACCCTTTTTCCATGCCTTGTGCCTGAACTCTTCTTTCAAATAAGCTCTGAAATTCAAATTTTTGGGGGCAGTGGTTTTGAACCATCTCTGGCCCGTTCTTGGTAGGCCTGTTGCTGCAGCAATAGTAGCTTCATCTATTATAATTTCCAAGGACCCAACACAAGCTTTGTTCCCATCGAAAGTCTTGGCAAAAGCTTCTGCTGTAGACTGGTGGCACCCCTTTTGCAACCTCTCAACGAATTCAATACACCCTGCGTTTGAAAAATGCTTCTGGACTTCGGGATGTGTCTGTAGAAAAGATAGGCTATCCATCTCTCTCCTGAGTAGAGAACCATTGTGTCTCCTCTCCATTCTGTAGCTCGAAAATCCCAACAATTTCATATATTAACCCCTATAACTGTTGTTCTAGATGAGGTAGTGCGCTGTTGAAAGAACTCGGGAGTCGGCTATGTTCTCTAACATTTGAACTTTCAACAATCCTTCGTGAACAGGGTGTGATATGGAAGCAATGCCTTGATTTGATGTTGTCATCACAACAGTACATCCTCTGTACCTGCACCACTGAATTCAAACTTGCCATCCCTGATGCCATGATTGTGGAGCGTGAGTTTCTGAGCTGGATCTGAGATGTAATCCGAATGGGATGTGGAACTCAAGTTTGAATGATTACCCACTTTCTCCAGCGCATCTTTCTAATCACATGGCGTGAGTCGATCACATCATGATTTGATTTTAAAACGTGGATAAGTGCACGTGATTCCTTCTTTCTCCAACCAACGGCCCATGGAAAATGCCCCTCAACTGTAGAAACTTACCACTTTCACCAGGTCATGATCCCACAAGAACTTCTCCTTAGCTGTTGAAAGTCTTCACATTCACCAGCGAGCCACCCTGTGAGAATTTATCCTTAGCTATTGAAAGTTTTCACTTTCACCAGCACACCACCCTGTGAGAATTTATCCTTAGCTGTTGAAAGTATTCACTTTCACCAGCGGACCTTGTAAGAACTAATCCGTAGTTGTGGAAATTCTTCACTTTCACCAGCGCACGACCCATGACACTGCTTCTTTGGATATTTTGGAATTCAACACTTTCACCAGCGCACAGACCTATGAGAGACGCTCCTTAGCTGCTAAAAGTCACCACTTTCCCGAGCTAAAAATTAAAAATCTATCAGATGGATGTCAAGTCAACATTCTTGAATGGAACCGTAGAAGAAGAAGTATACATAGAACAACCTGAAGGGTTTAGGTTGACAGAGAAAATATACTATGTATGCAAATTGAAGAAGTATCTGTATGGTATTAAACAAGCCCCAAGAGAATGGTTCTCAAGACTTGATCATTATCTACAACAACAAGGATATAAGAGAGGAACTATTGATAGTAATATATTTATCAAAATTAAAGAAAAAAAATATGATTGTTGTAGTGGTATATGTGGATGATATAATCTTTGGAAGTAATCTCACTATACTAAGAAAACAATTTTCCAGAGAAATGAAAAACGAGTTTGAGATGTCTATGCAAGGTGAACTAACTTTCTTCTTAGGTTTACAAATTACTCAAATAGAAAAGGCGTGTTCATATTCCAAAGTAAATATGTCAAATATATGGTCAAGAAATTCCAAATGGAAGACTGCAAACCAATGAACACTCCTATGGTAACAGGATGCAAGCTGAGCTTACATGATGATTCACCAAAAGTAGACCAAACTATGCATAGATATATGATTGGAATTATGCTCTATGCAGCAACAAAAAGACCTGAAATAATGCATGGTGTAGGACTAGTGGGAAGGTTTCAATCAATACCTAAAGAAACTCACTTAAAAGGATTAAAAAGGATATTCATATATCTACAAGCCACCTTATACTTTGGATTATGGTATCCAAAAACAAAAAAGTTTGCTTTGAATGCATATATTGATGCAGATTGGGAAGGTAGTATAGATGACTGAAAAATAACCAATGGAGAAGAATTTTCTCTAGGAAAGTGTTTGGTGGCATGGATAAGTAAGAAACAAACATTTATATCACTATCCACAATAGAAGCATAAGAATTTTTTGTTCCATATTGTTGCACACAAGTAATCTAGATGAAACAAACCCTAGAAGATTTACAAGTGAAATATGATCATCCAATCACTATCAACTATGATAACACTAGCACTATAAGTATCTCTAAGAATCCAATAATTCACTCTAAAACCAAACATATCCCAATCAAATACAATTTCCTCATAGATCATTTTACTCACAAATTGGTGAGAGTGGAGTATGTAGACACAAAAGAACAAATTGAAAACCTTTTTACAAAACCCTTGCCCATAAGTACATTTGAAAATCTTAGACAAAAATTAGGAGTAATATCCATCCCCAATTGAACTATA
>SNQJ01S0062027.1:9490-30015 GCA_010110895.2 Picea sitchensis | reverse complement strand
CAGAGCTTAAATTCCGTCTCCCCAACAACTGAGCCAATTTGTTATCACTCCAAGAAACTCCTTAGGGTTGTAGGCTAAGGATGCTTGGTAACTTAGAAATAATGGTTTTTATGTGTTTGGGACAATGGGGTCTTCAATGATTTGTATAAGAAACTGCTCATCACACATCTAAAGATACATTGCTTTCAGTAAACATTAACCAGATCAAATACTTGAAAGAGAGGATGGAGAATACTATTCTTGATTTGCCAATACAAGTGAAAGTAGGGCCTAATACAAGACAACAAGGAATCCTTTAATTTCAATCCTATGAGTTCAATAAATAGGTAACAGTCTTTATGAACTAAAATAAACTGAAAGTAAAGTACAGAAAATGAAATATGAACAATTCTGGTATTGCAAATGAAAGGAAACTCCACTTTATTTCTGCAAAAAGAGTCTATACAATGGCATAAAACATCTCCCAGTTTGAACCCTTATCTCATATAAAAAATAGGCCTTTATAGGCTCTTACAATCTGTTTTACAGATCCTAAAAACATGGATCTGTATTTAATAAAAGCAAGTCAAATCTAACTAAACAACTTGAAGATAAAGACTTAACAGCTAAACTTAGCACTCGAATTGTCTTCGATTTCAAACATTCGCCATCTGCATCCTTCAGCTCCTGGAATCTTTGATATGATGTAATGTGGCAAAACACCTGTCTGGACAGTTGGATTTCTCCAACGTTCATGGTCGATTTTTGAGGAAGTTGTTTTGCATGTGTTCCCAAAATTCTCTCGAACCTCTGATGCTGAGTGATTTGCATGCGATCTGATAGTCCCTTGATACCTTGGAACCTCTTTATCATCTGCAAAAAGTGACATGTTCTGTCCTTGGTTTCCAAAAATACTTTTCCAGCTTTCAACAGCTAACTCGTTTAATATTTCGCTGGTCAGCTGTTGAAAGTCACCACTTTCAACAGCTAACGGGTCATAAAATATCGCTTTGCGCTGGTGAAATCCCTGATTGCGCCCAAAACGAGTTTTCACCTTCAAAATTTTGATTTCATCAAAACTCAGTGTGCCTCCGGTTTCTCACCTTGCATATTAACAACGACTTGAGCAAGTACCTTCAGATATGGATGGGATTTTTGTCTTTTCTTTTGTTTCAATCTTCTTATCTGCCTTTTAAGGCGTTTGGCAAGCCACCATAGACTATTGTAATCTTTGGTGAGTTTTTTCTTTTTCTTCTTCTCTTTAACACTTTCCCGAGCCAGTCTCTCAAACACAGCATTGGTTTTGGCGAAGTTATTAGACAACTTCTTATACCTTTCTTTGATTACCCGTTCCAAGACCTCTTGCTGAGCGATTACCTCTTTCAGATGCTTGATTTTCTGAGACTTCTTTGGCTTGGAGCTTTTTTATGTTTCTCCTTCCTCTGTATGGGTGAAGGTATCATAGTTTTGTGCACACTCAGTTGACTGCTCAGGACTTTTGGTGAAAGGGCATTGATCTTGTTGCTCTGATTCTGAATCTGAAAAAGGAAAGTTTAGTACATTGGTTCTCTTCTATGTACTCTGCTCTGTAGGACGCTCTGTGGGCTATTCTGCAGTGGTTTCGAAACTTAACCTTTTCTTTGACCTACGGGGCCTTACTCCAGAAATTTTGTCTTCTGGAGGTCCTGGCAGGGTCCTTCATTTTCTTGAATTGCTTTGAGGAGACGATTGTTTCTTTGAACCCTTCCCCTGTTCATTTTCAGGCTGAGTCTGTGTTTCAAAACCCTCCCAGAATAGAAAATGCTCCCAGCTCCTTCCCTACTATTTCAATTCCTCCAGGATGATCAATTTTATGAGGCCGAAGTGGCACAGAGTACTTTTCATGCTCAAGGGATGGGCCCTAATCTTCTTGCAAACCTTAGTCAAACTCTTATGTAGGAAAAAAGGTAAATTGAGGGGAGTCTTGCCTGTGAAATGGTCCAGGAGTTTGAAGTGATACATCATGATTTTATCATACCTTCCCTCCGAGGTAATATAGAGTTGGATGGCTCTGAACAACTCCTTCCATTCTTCTTCTAGATAGGAAACCAGCATACCCTTTTTCCATGCCTTGTGCTTGAACTCTTCTTTCAAATAAGCTCTGAAATTCAAATTTTTGGGGGCAGTGGTTTTGAACCAGCTCTGGCCCATTCTTGGTAGGCCTGTTGCTACAGCAATAGCAACTTCATCTATTATAATTTCCAAGGACCCAACATGAGCTTTGTTCTCATCGAAAGTCTTGGCAAAACCTTCTGTTGTAGACTGGTGGCAATCATTTTTCAACCTCTCAACGAATTCAATACACCCTGTGTTTGAAAAATGCTTCTGGACTTCGGGATGTGTCTGTAGAAAAGATAGGCTATCCAGCTGTCTCCTGAGTAGAGAACCACTGCGTCTCCTCGCCATTTTGTAGCTCGAAAATCCCAACAATTTCGTATATTAACCCCTGTAACTGTTGTTCGAGTCGAGGTAGTGCGCTGTTGAAAGCACTCGGGAGTCGGCTCTGTTCTCTAACATTTGAACTTTCAACAATCCTTCGTGGATAGGGTGTGATATGGAAGCAATGCCTTGATTTGATGTTGTCAGCATGGTAGTACATCCTCTGTACCTGCACCACTGAATTCGAACTTGCCATCCCTGATGCCATGATTGTGGAGCGTGAGTTTCTGAGCCGGATCCGAGATGTAATCCGACTGGGATGTGGAATTCGAGTTTGAATGATTACCCACTTTCTCCAGCATGTCTTTCTGATCGCATGGCGTGAGTCGATCACATCATGATTTGATTTTGAAACGTGGATAAGCGCACGTGATTCCCGCTTTCTTCAACCAACTGCCCGTGGAAAACGCCCCTCAACTGTAGAAACTTACCACTTTCACCAACGCATGATCCCGCAAGAACTGATCCTTAGCTATTGAAAGTCTTCACTTTCACCAGCGCGCCACCCTGTGAGAATTTATCCTTAGCTGTTGAAAGTTTTCACTTTCACCAGCGCTCCACTCTGTGAGAATTTATCCTTAGCTATTGAAAGTCTTCACTTTCACCAGCGCATGACCTTGTAAGAACTTCTTCGTAGCTATGGAAAGTCTTCACTTTCACCAGCGCACGACCCGCGACACTGCTTCTTTGGATATTTTGGAATTCAACACTTTCACCAGCGCACAGACCTATGAGAGATGCTCCTTAGCTGCTGAAAGTCGCCACTTTCCCCAGCTAACACTCATCTTTTGGACACACGTTAGCTGTTGAAAGTGAATTATGAAAATTTTGAAAAGAAGACTTTTATGGGTCATATTATTTTCTAAGACAAAAACCAAAACCTAAGTTTTGCAGCTAGAAAAACTCAAAAATGAATTGAGGAAACTACCAATAGCCATGGTATCTACCACAAAACTCGACCAAAAGGACAATTTCATTTTGGGAGTGAACAGAAGGGATACACTATAATTTTGTTTGAAAACTGGGTCAAAAATAGTCCAATTCAAAATATAGAGGAGGGAGGGAAAGAGAAGTGTTGTTTCAGTAACATTTATGGGTAGCACACTACGCATACATGAAATGAAACTTGCTTGGACACTGAGAGATTAGGAGAAATGGTGAATATATGTATTAAGACTGATAACCAGGTGGTGGTAACTGCAGGTTTGAGTGGAAGGGAAACTGATAGGAAGGCATGAGGAAAATATCTCCTCTAGCTATGCAGGCACGATAGCTACCAAAAATCCGAGCGACAATTTCTCCTTGAAATTGATATGCAGAGGGGGGAAATCATGGAATACTTGGATAATGATGACAACTCGAATTTTCATTGAAATATTAGGAAAGTATCACGAGAAACTCGGCCTTCTAATCCACCTCAGTATCTGATCTGGTAGCGCCACTGCCAACTGGTCTGAACTGGTAGTTTGTGCAGCATAGAAATTTGAGCTTTCAAAATTTGAAAACCATTAGTAGAGCTCATAAAGATGAATCCTCGAAGGAATATTTTAACTAACCATGGTGTTGAAAACAAGGAAGAGATGACATCAACGCAATAATTACAAATCATGGTGAAAGATGAAGGATAGGGAGTGCGCTACATAAACTCCTGGTGAGTTGGCAGTGCTACTTTTCAAACAATGATTTGGCTAGTAAGCATAGGACAAAGGCACAACATGGTAAGGATACAGAGGAATGAGTGAGGAGGGTGACATGTCAAGTCAAACTAGTCGTGGAGTGAGTCAAACTTAGTGTCAAATCATTAAGGGGATCAAAATATAAGTCATGAAAATAAAACTAGGCCAAAAGTTCATGTGAGGATCAAATTTTGAGCCACGACTTGAACCTTTATTTATCAAAGTCATCTAAGTAAATTACACATTTAAGAGACAAATCAAAATTAAAAAATCTAAATGCTTAGAAAAATCAAAACTAAGGGCTAAAGACCCAAGGAAACTTAGTGTGATAACAAGTATATATTGCATCTACCTTGTAGCCAGTAGATCTGTGTATTTAGGAGGGATTAGCGTCTGTAATTAAAACCAATAGTGATCTTTGTACTGTTGTGATTTGGGTTCTCAAAACATAATAAATATTTCATGGTTATCTTCACTATTATTTTTGTAATGGGTGCATGTGATATGTTTGAAAATTTTCCTATCTTTGAGACACATGAAATCTATTTGTAAGAAATCTCCAGTAGCCCTGATGAAAAGTTTTTGACAAAATTACACATAAGAAACAATACTTTGGACAAGAAACATATTATTCCTATATATCCTATTTGGGGACATTACAGTGGTATCAGAGTTGGTGATATTGCTAGCCCGAGGGGAAATAGTGGGAAGGAAATCATATCGTGTTCATACGGGTGTAAGAAAGGATGGTAGTGGGGTTTTCATTCATGTGGTTAATCATGATGGAGGAACATATGAATCCCATGGATGAAATCTCAAGGATGCTACCAACAATTCAAAACATGCCTTACCACTACCAGGAGTATCTAACATTGGTTGAGCATATCCGTGCATCTTTTCCCTTTAAAATCTATTTCATCCTGAAGTACAGATGTTGACCTAAGAATGTGGATGAGGATTCCTTTAAAGGCCCATGTCAAAAATTAAATAAAACTAAGCTTGAAGGACAATTGGAGGAGCAGACATCTAGCCATGTTGAAGATATATGCATAGAGGAAGACTGAACAGTACCATTGATACATCATCTAAGCTAACTGATGAGGTTGATGACACTAATGTATCATATGGGTACACCTCTAATGAAAAATATGAGTATACAACATTGTTATCACTGAAATTTCGTCTGCACAGGGCGACAAGAACTCCGCATCATCAACACAGAAAAACAGTCATTCATGGCACAAGGTTAATTCCACAGCACAGCAAAAGGGTCAAAACTATACAAAATGACCAAAAAATTCAAAGGCGCTTTACAGAACATGGTGTCGTGCGCGCGCGCGTAACAACATCGTACAAGGCGCGCCTGCGCGCCCGGGGCATGGTTGTTGGGCGAACAACCCGTGCGCCTGCTAAACGGCGCATTTATGAAATTGGTCGGCCTCCCAACCACTAATGGATCAGCTCCCAAGTCGATTTGACACCAAATCCGAGCTCAATCCGTGTGGGGGGGCTGGTCAAAGACCTAATGGTGCCCTAAAGAGCCCCCACAAGAAAAGGGTCAAAACTATACAAATGACCAAAATTGAAGCATGCTTTTATTTAATGATGGTGTCAGAAAGGCTACAGAATAACATCGTATATATACCACATCGGCACAGGTTGGAGCATGAATAACCTCATGCCAAGACATTTAGATGAATGCCACCTGGTTTGGCCCCCAACCACTATTAATGATCAGTTCCCAAGTCGCATTTGACACCAACCGGTGCCTCAACTGGTGGTGGGGGCTGGTCAAAGACCCATCGGTGCCCAAAGATTCTCACATTCAAAGAGGCCTGACAATGACTCAATGTCATGATAAAAGCCATGAATGACCACCATTTTCTCAAGGAATTTCACGCAATGTTATGCTGCCTATATTATCTTAAGGACTCCATCATTGACAAAATCACATTGGCACCATTTCATAGAGCTATTCACCCCCACTTGAGTGAATAAGCTTTGATTTCTTTCACTCACATTTCCATCTTTTCATTGTAAGGAGAGCAACTGAGGGCCCTCAAGAGCCTTCCATTGAGAGGAAGGGACCCAAGTCCCTTTCTCCATTGTGTATCTTGATTTCATCAAGACCACCATATATTAGATATTGGTCCATTTGTTTTATTTTTTCCTATGCTTATAGTTTCATTTTGTTTTTGTTTAATTTTTGTTAATAGCTTAATAGCTTTCTTCAACTTTCACCATACAACATGACTAGCAGAGTTCAACTAGGTACATGTAAGCACTTCATTTTGCTCATCAAACTAGAGTGCAACAGATCACACCATACATAGAATTCTGGTATAAATTCCTCCTCATTTGGGCTTCATTTGTTTCTTCTTTGGATTTCAATCGACTTCAGGTGTTCATAAACCGGCTCGGCCGTGACCGACACTACCACACACTCCACTGAGATTGAGAGAAACCATCCCGATTTTCTTCTGACTTTTGACATAGGGCTGCGGTTTTCTCACCACTGTGAAGGCCAGCGCCATAAAGCGCTTGCTCAACTCCTTGTTTCATGATATTTACCAAATGCTGCCTCTATCCGTCAATGTAGAGGCCATGATTCCGTGTAAAATTTGCATTGAAATCTTTTTAGATGTTAGGAAACTCATTTCCTTGTTAAGATGATAATGTGTAGTATTCAGAGCTTACACACCACTTAGCCCCTCAACTTATAAAGGGATCATTTTAGCAAACCTAGGCACTTAGGAGGATACACATTATTCCTTTATTTGCTTGTTTTGGTTTGCATATAAATCTGTTGAAACATCAATCTTAAAACACATCTAAACTCACATTTCGGGACTAGAATGAAGTAGCAATCAAGTATTTTCTTGGGCCACAGCATCTTGAGAATCGTAAGGATCGAGAAATCGATTCAATTTCCTTAAAACAAAATTTCAAACAAACTTTTTAGAGAGGACAACTAATTTTTGAGACCCCTTTTAGTTTTATTTTTGTCAAACACATTCTTGTAAAGGTTCCAAAACATGCCCACATGTCAACAAAGCCAGAATAGTGTTTGAATTTTTTCTTTCTTAGACTAAAACTAGAGAGTTAAAAGTTTGTAATCTGCCCACACATGCCCACATGGTAGGACCGTTTCATGTTTTTCAGATTAACTCACACATAGGGAGATAAAGGATAGTAACGACCACAACACCACATGCTAGTTTCCTAGGATTTTTAAAATTCCAAGTAAGGTTGTAAATTACCACCATCTATTTTATTTAGGTAATCAAACTCTGTAAAGGACCAAGCTGATGTCCACATGTTGCAAGATGACATCTAACAACTAAAATTTGGTGACACTTTTTCACTCACACAATAAAAAGCCACTTTGTACTCACATAGCCTCGCCTCTCTAAACGTGGTGGTCTAAGAGATTTCCAGCGATTTTCTGAAAATACCCCATCTTTCTTGATAGGACTATCCACTCCACTTTTAATCAAACGAGAGGTTACTTTTCACTTCACCACAAAACAATTTCATTTTAAAATCTTTCTAATTCAACCACTAAGCTGTCTCTCCATGTGAGGTGCCAAAAGAAGATTTTAGTCTAGTAGGATTTCGGGGTAGGTATCCAAATAACCCCCAAGCATCCGGGTTGTTCTCACACTTCAAACATAGAAGTTGGACAAATAGGGAGCTTTCAAACTCCTCCAAGTCCAAATGGCTCCAATCACCATATGTGGAGATACCTGTGAAGGGCTGAAGGCCTGAGGTTCACACCCTGTAAGGCCCCCTTGAGGCAGTCTGACTTTGGATTCGATCCAGCCTAGACCCATTTCTAGTCAGAATGAATGTCACATTGGACCAGAGGTACTCAGTGACCAATTGTAGGATATATACCCAGGTGGCGATTGTGGGGCTGCAATTGCACCTTGATTGATTTTGTGTGGCTATTGGAGGTATTGCGTTTTTCAGATATTGCACCTCTACCCCTATTATAACTAGTTATTTCATTCTTCACTAGTGTCTCTTCCGACTCACTTCACTGTTGAGAGAGCTATTGGAAGATCCAAGGCTATTTGAGGCCTAGGACACTCCAGCATTTTCTTTCATTTCTTATCTCTGACAAAAAAACCCTCTTACCCATATATATGCTTCTTCTCACTTGGCATGATGCACATCTGATTTGCCACCTTAACTTCTGGTACATATATTGTAGGCAGACACTTTGCAAAGACTCTGGTTCTATATTTCACCCACTTGTTGCACATACATTTCACAATTAGTCTGGCACCATTGGGGAACCATGTAACTCCATCGCTCACCGACGCTCTCAATATCCCACCTATCTTAGGGGGAGTATCTGGTCAGACTCGTTCATCGGTACCTCCTTCACACTCTCTTGTGAGTGCTACTATCTTGGGATATTATTTTCTTGGTTCCACTTTACTGGGTCCACTTCCCAAGGTCCATCATCCACTCACTCTCCTTTACACTAAAAGAGGGAACCACTTCCTCCCTTGGGTGAGGGCACTAACCCACCTAGTCCTCATCATGATTAGGTTCACAACACACTATATGAGCTAACCTCTCCACCCCCACTACGTAGGATGCCATACTTGGCCTCTCTCAACATTCTCCTGATCTCAAGCTCACGATCCTTATATCGCGACGACGCCACATGTGGTCTCTAATGCCAACCAAACTTCCTGACATTCCCAAAGTTTGAAGGAAAGGCGGAGACTTCAATCATGTCATGACTTTTCACTCTATGGTGTTCTTCCAATAGCATCATGGAGGATTCCGCCAGACTACGTCTTTTCCAACGCAAACTCACAGGCCCATTACCAAATGGTATGTTGAAGAAATATCAGGGTCACACTCGACCTTTTGAGTCATTAGCCAAAGCCTTCTTGACATTTTTCCACTTACCAATCAGACACGACAATGGCCTCGAACTACTCTAAGAATTTAAACAAACCTCCTCCACACACACTGTTGACCACATCCATGAATGGAACAAGAGACGTAGTTTATGTAAAGCAAAAAAAACCAAAGAACAACGTCTCAATTAGTTTCTAAAATCACTCGTCTCTAAACTTGCCAAAGATTTGGTATCCACCTTCCCCCAATCCAAAAAGGAAGCCATCAACAAGGCCCAACAATATGACCTCAGCCTCCCACAAGATAGTCAGATACTTGTACACAGCATTTCGATTTCAAAACTGCGGCTGCTTGGCTGTGACAAACCCAGATGTTCTATTTCCGCCAGATTTACCTATGAAAAGCGCTACCACGCACTATGGTCCATACAACCCTTCAACCACCAATCGGCGGTGTGTATGGAAACTCTCATCACCCGCCTGCAAGAGATATGGGGGCACCTTATTTTCCCCTTACCCTCGTGATCAACAAATGATCCGCGTTTTCCTCCCATCGCGGACTACCACCGCCACTACACCATATATCCACCTATTCTAAGCAAGGCAAAGGTACTCCCTCAACGTCATTTTATAGTACTAGTGAAAGAACACAGCCTTCCATGTACCCTAAGTGGATCGGTACCACAAAGAAATTCATACTTCCTTTCCTGTGGCCTCTCCACACCCCATGACTTCACATTCCAATGTAGGTGAACTTGTTCAATCCTCCGCCGCTTTCTCGCCAGTTATACTTAATTTTGAACAATTAAATACACCCAACCCACCTCAACCATCAAACACTAATGAGGAAAGGACGAATAGGAACAACAACAACCCCAATCAAGGAAGGAATCAACCCCCAAAAAATGTTTCACTCAAGCAAATCCACCCAAGGAAAACCAAAAACTCCCCAGTGGGGGCAATAACAACAAATTTCAAGGACGGAATACGGTTTAAACCATTCATCCTTGTGCTCTTTGTGGTGTGTGCGGTCATTACACCCACCATTTCCCTGCATTGCTGACTCTAAGAGGTTGGAAAGGACTCGGAGCATCCCCCTTCTCAAGACAACCTACCTCTCAACGGTAGCACACAACAACAATATATGCGAACAACCTCTGCCAGTAAAGATGAAAAAATCCTATTCCACATCAGTGGGCCATAACACCCAACCAGATGCACAACATCCCCCACCCCTAAAATGGGACAATATCATAATCCCAACAATCTAGCAGAACGAACAATTATTCTCCTCACCAAGAGGAAGAAATTCTTTTGCAAACACGCAATCGCCATTATCCTCCAACAACTGAGTCTAATCCCACATCTTCAGAGACAAACTCACAATCGACGGACTCTCACAGATCCTCGCCTTTCCACAACCACCATTATCATCCTTCTATGCAGAATGTTCACAATCCTCGTGCTCGCAGTAGCTATAATCATGTACTTTTGTGATGACTTAGCACAATCCCCATACCGCCATGTCAGTTGGGAAGTCCTCCAAACTTTCCCAACACAATGGAAATCACTAATTTCCGCCTTGGGGGCAGTTGATCCAACTTATATTAGACTCATCACATTTGATCTAGGTTGTGGGGAACCTCATCTCCCCATTTTGGTAGCTTCCTGATACCAGTCAAGATTCAAAACTTCACGGTTCATCAGTGTATCATCGGTGAATGTGCATACACATGCATCATTTCCAAAACCGTGTGGAAGCTAGAAACTTGGTTCTTCGAACTTCATTCTATCATGATCATGAAGTTTGCTATGACGAAGATCATCATCCCCCCAAGGGATCTTTCCAAAATGTCCTCAGAAATCCCTGGGCAAACATCCTCATCACATTGAAGTTATATTTAATTTATACAATATCTTGCTTGGCCGCACTTCTGCATGCTATGAAGGTAGTAGCATCATCAATCTTTTGGACAATCATGTTCTCACAATGCAGGTAAGATTGTGACCATCGACCAAATCTCACATTACGAGCCAAACCCATCGGGCCGGGCCTCGAGCACAATATTCTTCCACTCTATTCATACAAACCAAGACGTGATTCCACTCTTATCGAGATGGGTCTCGGGATTTTTTAAAGATCCATCCTTTGTTAGGGACGTACCATGGAAAACCACCACCTTCTTCCCCCTAGCCAAGTATGCGTTCTTTCCTCTAAAGAAACTCTCCAGAGGATACTCATCCTCAGAGGCTTCACCATCCCCCGACGCCCTCTCACCACCGTGAGCACCACTCCCACAGAGCCTCCTTCCTTCAAACTCGCCGACTTCAGCCCATCACCTAATCCACCACCTCAACCTAATCCCATTTGGGAGACAGCTCCCCAACCCCCCACTCAAATTACCTTCTTTTACCCACTTCTGTAGTGCTTTTCTGTGTATTGACGCCACACTTCTCCTAATATGGTGTGTGTTAGCAACCTGTGGTACCTTACACTGAGATGGTCCCCGCCTCACAGCAGACTCCCCTGACAATTCCCGCCCCTCACCCCTCTACAATTCTCACACTCCCTATACCCCTACCCCTTTGCTATGCCTGGGGCAGAGAAAACAAAGGAGCTCCACAGCCCACTTCTCCAGCATTCTCACCACCATGCGCTACAGTGACAAGGCAAGGCCACCAAACCAACAACCTACTTCATCACTACCCAGAGCTGAATTTGATTCCCCAATTCAACTCCCCACACCACCTTATTACTATTGCTACCATCACCTTCCAAGAGTAAAGGTTGAAGACACCAAATTCGTGCCATCCTCCTAATATGGCCATTACACCCATCATTGTTCAAAGACTACTTCGCTTCCTACAGTATTAGCCATCGTGAAGGAGACTTTCGTGAATAACCCACTTCTACACCATCCACAACCCCTATCACTGGCATTCGATATGTCACCACTTCAATCAATGAACAAATGATGTTCCATTTCTCTCTTTGTGAATCACTTAACCATTTCACATACCAATGTCCAATAATCATTGAATATCGCTAGACGGCCAACTTAGCCCTGTCCAGCCCACCACCCACGGCAGAGAGGTAATTGACCTTTATCACCGGTCATCTTTCATCATCATGACACCCTAACACCCCCATGGTCTTAGATTTGAGGATTTACCCCCGCGAACCCGTTCTTCAATCACCCCGGCCATTCTCTACAGAGACTCGCTTTCAATTTCAATTACCTCACGCAAATTTCTCGACTCTTCAATATGGTTTATGCTTCCAGTGAACCCCACCTTTCGCTTCCTCTGCTTTATACAAATAGGGGCAACCATCGCCACTTTAAACTTCGTGATCCATTAGACTGGTTTCCACGCGTTATGAAGACATACCGAAGAGCTACAACTTCCGATGCTATCGCACTTTCCTTCCATGGAGGCCTCATTCTCCTAATACCTCTTAACCTAATTTTTACGCAAATAACTAAAGATTTTATCCAACGACTCCATCATTGGTTCAATAACCCATTCGCATTTGACGCTTTTCAAGAAGGTAACTTGGCTAACATTTCTAATTGATCAAAATCGACATTTCCATTAACCGTGAATCGCCGAAGAAATCATCATTGGAGCAGCTTTGTAATCCTCAGGAAATCAATGCTTTCACAAAGCTCTTCCAGAATTTGATATTCGGCCGGTCATACACAAAGATGTTCGCATCGACCTTCTATTGTCGAACATCGCAGATCGGTCATTACGTAATTTATCACCCGTTTCACAAAAACAAATGACCGCTACACTAAAATTTTAAGGCTCCGCTTATCAAAGCCTAAAATTGACAAATTACGACGCCGGATGATGACATCTCTATCGCTTACACTTTCAGGCTTTCTAAACTGCACTACGCATAAAAACAGGTTTATTCATACCAGACCGACTTTCACGATCTCAATAATGTATGTCCTAAAGACAACTTCCCAACGCTTTCATCGATCGTGAGATCATCGATGATCAGGTACACAGGCTCTCTCCTTCATGGATTCGGATTCGGCTATAAACTCAAATTCAACACCCTACTGATCAAGACAAAATCGATTCATTACCCTTGGGTACATTCGCGATATCGTGTCATGCCTCGCCTCAAAAAACGGCTTCTACAACTTTCCAATGGGGCCTTGGATACATCTTTCACGACGCATGTAATCACTCGTGATACTTGGACGACTCACGATCTATTAGCCGCACTAACACTTTGTATTTTGATTTTATTTAATTATTTTCGAACGTCGTCAAGATAATACCGGCTGGAACTTCTCGCGTGTTCATACCAATCGTGAGGGCCTCCGGGTTTCATCATTTCACAAAGTTTATATCACCGGTGGACCCCTCAAAGTCCAAGCTATCATCACGTGAATTCCACCGGAATTTACGAAGCTACAGAGTTCACAGGTAGCCAACTTCTCAAAGCGCGAGCCCCGACATTTTAATACATTACGGTTTTCTTTACCGTACAATTTACATCCCTTTCTCATCGGGGACGATTATGCCCAACAAATGCTTGACGACCTAAAACAACACTTTCAAATAACCTTTGATTGTGCACTGATTACAATCACACTACATTCTCTACTCATCATGATCACCGTGATCAAGATCACGCCCTCGCCCGTACCGGAGATGACAATCGTGAACATGGAATTTATTACGTTAGTAAGAACCACTCCGGGCCTCCCCTGAAGTACAAAAACAAAGAGAAACTAGCTCTTGCACTCGTCCTCGTAGTCCAGAAACTAAGCCATTACATCCTGCTTCAAACTACAAAGGTCGTAGAAGATTCCAACCCTATGCAATATTTGCTCACCGTCACTGCTAACGTAGTAATTCGCACGTTGGATCATTATCCTTCAGGAGTACGACTTCAAGTTCTCAACACCTAAGAGCAAGAAGGCCTTCGTTTCAGAATTTGTCACAACCTTCCTTCTGACATACCCAAGACTTCACACACGACTTCCGGACTAACATCTTTTGTACATCGCTTCATATCCTTGCATGCTTACCTTCATCTTACCAACCCAAAAGTTCGTCAACATCTATCACGTAGATGATCGCTTGCAGATTCGCCACTGTGCCCCCGCTATCTCCTCATTGGAGACATCCTATATCGACGGCGCATCGACACCATTTTGCGTCGATGCCTGACTATTGACTTAGGCCGATAGAGTCTTAAACGAATACCACAACGACACATGTGGGGGCCATTCTCCTGCGACGCCATGGCTCGCATCATCCCAGTCAGCATTTTTGGGTCACCTTTGTTCCACTAATTACTGGCATCAATGCCATGAAACGATAAAAATTCTATGCCAACAAAGCCCACGCCCCCCCCACTCTTCTCTTTCACTCACATTACCGCAGACCCTTTGTAAATGGGGCATTGACTTACACTTGTAATCCTCCAAAGAATGGTCACAACACATTGTTGTCGCCGGCCGACATTTCACTTCCTAAATGGGTCGGGTTATGCCCACCCTTCAACAACACCGGCTAATTTAACGCTGCTTTTCAACCACTATACCGCTGAGTACCACTCCAAATAGTCTCCGATCATGGGAAACATTGAGAATGAGATCTTCGCTTCATTCTCGCTATCTCGGTTAGATTCTTCACGAAGTTCATCATATTACTCCTCACCAACGGACAGTCGAAAGGCCAACAAAGTCCTCAAGACTGTTACAAATGACGTAAATAAAACATAAAACCACTGGTACCATATGTTATTTTCTCATGACTATAATATCTAACTCCTGTTGAAGCATTCACCATGTGTTTCACGCTTTTCACTTAGGTCCATGGGTCGAGGTAACTTTTCCCAATATCGAAGGAATTTCAATCTCTTCGCACTCCCGCTGCATTGAAGTGATCACACTCCACTGGAGGCAAGGCCATTTAACTTGAGTCTCTGGATGAATATCGTCATTCTTGTCATGCACAACAATGAGGCAGCTAAAAAATCATCCAAAGCTACCTTCGATCGCAATGTCAACCTTCACTCATTTCACAAAGGTGACCTTGTCCTAGCTCTATTTCTCATGATACTTTTGGCCATGGAAAATTTGAGTCATCATGGCATGGCTCCTTACATCATACAATACACTCACCAGCATGCCTATATATTGGCTCTCCCTCCCAGGCTCAAAGAACCCGTCAACAAGTTATACCTCAAGAAATTTTATGCTTGAACTGAGTCACACTACTTTAGGTTAGTTTTTCTTTCTAGTGTTTTAATCTTTTTGATCCCTGCATTTAAACCATCCTTGTGCTATTGGGATGTATGACTCCTCCACTCAAGATACTGATTGGTTACAGCTGACCTGCAAGCAAATGGATATTGGGGACCCGCTTCTGCTGTTTGGGCTCTCTACACCTCTCATTCTAAATGCTACATTCCAAATGATTCATTTAGGGCCAAAGAACTATAACCAGTTTCTAATATTGACTCAATATTGGCTCTTGGACTCATGCTCGAGATCATATATGGCTCACACCTGTGAATGCTCTAATTCTTAACCATACCAACAATGTGTACTGTACTATCCGCCTCTTTTCGCAAATACCTGGCAAGGTGTTGATTATGATCACATTTTGATTCCATTACATTTACACATATTCCCAAGATAATTGAATCAAATAATAGATGAAATAGCTGCACATGGTGTTATATACAATGATATATCACATCAGCTGGGCTGTTACACACACAAACATCTCATACATCCTATCAAAGCATATAGATGCATCAAAGATCATCATCACAACAAAAACACATATGTAAAACACATTTGGACCCAAAAAACATGTATACTCATATATATGTCACTGTGCCATCCTAATGTTGGCATGTCATTCAAAGGCTACATCAGATGGTATAAAATCGTCACCAACACACAAAAATGGTATATACACAAAATACATCAGGGGCTTAACGCATATTCTGCCTCTCCCTAGAGGGAAATTCTCCCAGCCTTAGGTGGCTGGGGAGCACCCCATTAGACTCTCTCACTGAGGCAAATGCCTGCCATTGGCCTCCAGAAATGCTAGTTAGTCGCTTCTCCATTAAACCTCTACACATGTGCTGGGTAATTCTCACACATCAAGCCCAGGAATCCCCATCCCAGGAGTGTAGGGGACCATATGTCAGCATTTACATTGTCACATTTATATATGCCCATATTATTCTCTTCATATATTGTTCACTTTGCGTATTTCGTTGTTATGTGCATCATCATCGCTTTCCCCCATCATTCCTTCAGTATAGGAGTACTCAAGATCAGGCATGTGTCTCTCCCATCAGATTAGACATTTCAATACACCCTCCATATTGGGTCATTTCTAGGATTACCCATTCCTGGGCTTCACAAAGATCACATCTCCATTTTGCACCTTCTATCAATATCCGGATAGCACTCTCTACCCACATGAGTTGTCCATCTGCACCTTTTCCCTTATGACACCATGTTGTTCTTTCCCTTCCTGTGATGGGAGTCTCTAAATCTGCTATTTGTGTTGAAGATAACCCACATAATTTCTTCTTTCTCATTTTAATGGTCTGCATTATGGGGACTCCTTCTTATCATCATGACGCTCAGCTTGCTTTTAACCGTGATCTCCCAGTATCATGAACCTCCATTTCATCCACCATCGCCCCATCACAACTCATCTTCATTTCACCACCACCATATGTGAATCCTAACACCAATAAATTCGTCTCTCTTCATCAGCTTTTTCATTGTACCTGCTCTCCCAAGTACTCTATTTCCATCGGGCACCAAGTTTCAGATTTTACATTTTCCAAATTATTTTAATATTTATACGAAATTTTTATTTTTTAGTCATGTACTTTTGTCATGGATCACTCGCTTCCTTTTTGGCCACACGCACCCAAAGCCATCCGAAGTTGACATTTCCATTTCACTCCCCACATCGGCCCATAGATATTCGGTACTTACCCAGTCACTTACCTTTTATCCTCCTCGAATTTGTTCACCTTATTCCCGGCCTCAAGCACCAACTTATCCCCGATCTTGTCACAGCCTCTCTGACACTGATCTCATACATGGTGGCCACGCTTCTATCATGAACCTCCAACTGTGTAGTTCTGAGTCTTCCACTGGCTGACTTGCTCACCTCCCCACACTACCACACAAGAGGGACCCATACTCAGGCTTCCCCTCGTCATGCCCTCCCGGTTCTAATCTCAACACACTTTTTCCAAGTACACAGTATCTGATTCTCATTCTCTATTAATGTGAGATCTCAGACGGCACAGGGGAAAAACACCATTGCTCCCTACTGTCATTGACTTACAAAATCACAACACTTTTCTCATGTTGTGGTGGGTCTTTACTTTAATTATTGCGCCTTTATTATCAGCTTCGTCGAGGACCTCGAATTTGTAATACCACGCCCACCACCGTCATTGCTTACTTCACACTCATTACTCACGTTCAGTATGCCCTTTCACACTTGTCATTTTTATCATTCCTACCAGGGCCGTGGCATTGCCTACATCAAATAATCTTACATTTTTTTCTTCAAAGTTACATTATACGAGTATGGGGCATGCCCGCTTCGTTTGTGCACACTTGTATATCATTACACACCTTGTAGAAGGTCAGATCTGGTGTTCCTTTCTTCCCCAATAGATTTCTCTTTACGGTCTCACTCTGTCTCTCCCTACCACACCATTCTCGGGGAAATTGATGGTTCTCAATATATATTTTGCTCCTAACCTTTCATCCATCAGGCATTCAAGACATCAAATTTCATTCTCAAGACAGAAGCATAAGAACTCAAGATCAACACAGAAATGCTATTCATACAAGGTTATCCCACAAGACAAAGACATAGTAAAAGGGTCAAAACTACAAATGACCAAAATTGAAGCATGATGATGGTGTCATAAGGCCATGTGAATAACATCGTAGAGATAAGTGTGACATGCCTTCAGGCGCTGCTATATTAGCGAACTCCGCGCCGCTAAACGCGATTTATAATTGGTCGGCTCTCCCAACCACTTTTAATGGATCAGCCTCCCAAGTCGATGACACCAAACTGGTGCTCAACTACAAAGGGCTGGTCAAAGACCTAATGGTTCAAAGAGCCCCTTTTCACATTCAAAAGAGGTCACACACGACTAAATAGTTTGGTTACAAAAGCCATGACCACTATTTTTTCAAGGAATTCCTTTGTATTGTTATGCTACTGAGATTGTTAAGGACTCATTCTTGGCAGCACTTTGTAGGTCAGATTTCATAAGCTTATCGAATTTCTACTTGATGAATAAGCTGAGTTCACCCACACTTCCATCTTTCATTGTAAGGAGCAACTGGAGGCCCTGGCCTCAAGAGCCTTCCATTGGAGAGGGAAGGGACCCAAGTCCTCTTTCTCCATTGTGTATCTTTGGATTTCATCAATCAGACCAGCTTATATATTGGTGATATTGGTCCATTTTCATTTGTTTTTATTTTTGTTCCTATGCTTATAGTTTCATTTAATTTTTGTTTAATTCTTGTTAATAGCTTTGTTGTTTTCTTTCTAACTTTATACCATACAGCTGTCATGACTAGAAGAGCCCAACTAGGCATGTAAGCACTCTCATTTTGCTCATCAAACGACGAATAGAGTGAAAACAAACATCTTTTCATACTTTTGAATACCATGAGGAAATATTCCAATCAGTCAATGTTGAGGAACCAACATATTTCACTATGTATGATCTTGATGATGACATACCTCATCCTATTCATGGCATGATGGTAATAGAATATGATAACAAAGGAGATGAATTGATGGATTGGAACCAATCATAAAAATATGAGGAGGATATCCCACATTGCATGTCATCATCTAGTGAGTGAGTTGATCTCTTGTGTGACATCCCATGCCATGTCAATGAAATAACATTGAATGAATTGGAGAATCGATTATTGGTCATAGAGGAGAAAGTTGTGTAGGTGTTGACGAGGACAGATGGTACTCATAAGTTTATAGAAGACCTTGTGTGGAAAATCCAGTTGGAGGAGATACAAATAGGAATTATAGGTGGAGTCACTAATACCCAATTATGCACCATCAAACAATCACTAGAGCATAAAAAATCTGAGTACTTGCAGTTGTTCATGGATAGGGACCTTACTCTAAAGTTTGTTGAGGAAAAGGAAAGGGATATTGAGGATCTTTGTTACCATATTAGTTTGGCACACTATTCATCATTGACAACAACATACACTCCATCATCTTTGGTAGCAGTGACACATGAAGGTGTGAGTAACACTCATGATCTGAGGGAGGAGCCTCTTGTGATGATTCCACACGAGGAGCAGTTTGAGTTACAAGTGTTTGAGGACAGGTTTGATAGAGAGGGTTTTGAACATGCACCTATTTTTCATCACAAGGATCATGAGTTGTTTCTTGTGGCTCAAGGCTTAACTATAGAGGAAGTAGTTGAGTAAATTCCTTGTGGAATAGCCAACAAGGACGTATATGCACCAGTTTATTGGGGGATCGAGTATAGGACAATTGTGGATACATCACTTTGGGATCTAGGTTCAGTTGATATTAGTGGAGTGATTGATACAATGGCACATATAAGATAAAAGGTGGTACATGATGATACGGGAGTGTGCAGTGATGTACAACAGTATATGGTGTATTTTTGGAGAAATTTCCTTGGGGAGACTGTTGAGACCTGAAATTGACATTCTCATTACCCTTTTACTCTTCACCTATACCTTTTTGTGCCTACCTAAAGCTTGAGTGAATGACAAGAATGCTACCAATTGCCAGTAATAAGGTCATAAGGTAAAGTATGGTTAATTCATGTATTTTGTGGTTTACTGAGTTAAGGAATTAAATATTTCATGTACTAATGCTCGATTTTTCATATGTAAATCTTTGACCCCTAGATGTCTAGCATTCCTGTACCATCTTTGTCATGATCCAGTACCTACGCACCAAGACTGCTACTGTGTGATTCGGTACCAAACACGTCTGGTACTAAATCTTACCTGCTGTGATCCGGTACCAATGAACATGCTCTGTTATGATCTGGTACCAACAACATGCACTGTTATGATCTGGTACCAATAGCCACACTCTGTCATAATCTGGTACCACCTTTTGCGCTCTGTCATGATCTGGTACCATCTACCTGTTACGATCCGATACTAATATGGAAGAGCCTAATGCACTAAGTTAAGTGCCAGATCTCGCCTAAGCCAATTGGTGGATGTCTATTTTCTATGATAAGGATAGTTTGTTGATTGCCTCATCCTCATGCACTTTGTGTCATGAGGATGAAGCTAAAGATGTAACCGAATGATTAAACTTAACAACTGATTGATTTGCAAATCACTTCGCCTCCTTGTGTTTCACGATTCAGACTATTAAATAGCCATGGAAAGGATGGTAGAAGAGTAGGAGAGTTAGCATATCACCAATATGTAAGCAACATATG
>SNQJ01S0062026.1:29699-45801 GCA_010110895.2 Picea sitchensis | reverse complement strand
TAAGAAAGTTTAAGCACAGAAATCAGGTAGAAAGATTGCATTTCACAAAATAACAGCTATCGAGGTTAAAATGTAAGAGAAATGGTGCATTTCACAAAAACTCATCTCGGCAAGAAATCTTAATCAGAAAAATCAAGAAGAAACGTTGCATTTCACAAAATAACAGCGATCGAGGCATATTTAAGAGAAGCGGTGCAGTTTCATGGAAAACAGAATTTTTAACCAGAAAAATCAAGTCGAAACGTTGCATTTCACAAAATGACAGCTATAGAGGTAAGAAATTTTCAGCAAAGAGATTTCGTAGAAACGTTGTATTTCACAAAATAACAGCTATCGAGGCTAATATTCAGAAGAACCGGCGCAGTTGCATTTAAAAAAGCTTTCCGTAAGAAATTTTAAGCAAAAAAATCTGGTAGGAAAGTTGTGTTTCACAAAATAACAGCATGTATCGACTCTAAATTTCCATGGAAGACTCTCATTTTCACAGAAAACCATTTTTTCCACCCAAAATTTCAAGAATAAACCACGAATTTTAAAACGAAGAATTTACAAAACAGCGACGCGCATAATAAAAGAAAAAAGAAAACTAAGAAAAGCGCAGCTGTGCAGAATTCTGAGGGACAAAAAACAAAGGTTACTAAACCAGACAGATCATTTGCAAGCATTAAACTAACAACATTCAAATATCCTTACCTTTACGACGCCATTTCTGTCTCCAGCCAAGCCTTCAAAGTTCAAACGCCAAGGAAACTCCTGTAGCGCTCTCTCTCGAACACCACCACAACAATAATGCTGCCCGCGGTCGGCTGTTCACGGCCATATCACTAACATCCCGGCAGTCCGTCGCACACTGGCGCAGCTTCCAGGACGATGCAGACACAGGACAAATGAACGATGCTCTTTTTCCGCAAGTAAATTATATTTTTCCTATTAACCCTCGGTAAAAACATCATATCCATCCTCTCGTTACCCGAGGGATTATTTTCACCCCCGCCACACCCGCCATCATTGTTCCTGCCAGGGTTTGAGTCGGCGGCGATTTTTTAATTAATTTTATTTTTGGTCTCGTGAAAACACAAAAAGCTGTGCTGACGTGTCAGAGCTCTGTCGTTTCCAGATTCCTCTTTAATGAATCCTTGGCCGTCGACGTGTAGGTGTGCCTTGCTGGACTGTCCAGTCACCAATGTTATTCCACGTGGCGGTGTTTCTTCTAGTTCAGATGCTGCCAAATTGTACTTGGGAGTTGCAGTGCGAAACCATGCTTCAAAACTGCCGGCAGGTTAGAATTCCCGGCAGGAAACTCTGATGGAATCTTATCAGAATCTCGGTGTATCAGGCCCATGATTCTGCCGCCGTGGGAAGGGACTTCCGGCATCGAGAAGGGATGAAATTATGATTGTTTTAATTGTCCGTCAGCATGTTCATGTCAATTGACAGGAAATTTTCCGTCCGGCCGCGGCACGTTCTGGCGTTTCTAACCGTACGATGGGAATATTACCTCAAAGATCCTTCATCTAACGGTTCATATCTCTTTACTTGTCTCGATCAAAATAACCGTCCGTCACAGCGGCGCGGCATTATTTTGCGGGGTGCATGTGCACTCAGTGTTAAAACAGGAAAGCTTTCTGTACTCGGTGTTAATTTCACAGCAAGTTTTACTACGTGGCAGATAGTTATAGAAGATTGGACCATTTTCTTCCGTTCGACCGTGCAAATGTGCAGCCTTTTAATCGCTTTGTGTACGACTTCGATTACTCAGACCGATCCCGTGATTGATTGTAATGATAGAATATTTGTGGTGTACGGATCATGTGCACGGCGTGAATTTATTTTTTGTATTTATTTATTGATGCGGACTCGCGACATATATTTTTGTTTTTTTTCTGTTCTTTTGTTTCATTTTATTATTGGCAATAAAATGTTGTTAGTAATGGATCATGTTTAAAGTCAAATGTAGAGTGAATGATTTTTTTTATTTTCTTAAGGAATATGTAATTGATGAAGTTTTAAGTAAGGTTAAGCAAGAAAATTATCATTTAGCAAGGTTTTGTTATGCATGTTGATATACATTATGATGATGAGTCTCATTTCCTTGAAAAGGGTGATGGGTAAGTGGAATATTGAAATGAATTCAAGATAGACATGTAGGCTAAGGTAAGAAAAAGATCGTCAAATTAGTAACTCCACATTGATGTGCTTTGCATTAGCATGATAGGTTAATAAATACAATAATAAATGACTCTTGGTCTTTCATAACTAAAGACGTTTCCTATCGCTTATGACTATTCATATTTACAATATTGTTACAAGTAACGCAATCACAAAGGATTACGTGTCCAATCTTCCCCTGTGTGTGAGTCAAAGCATCATTATGAACTTCTCAATTTTTTCTCTTCCAAGCACTTTGGTGAAGATGTCTACAATTTGCTCATTTGTGGAACAATGTCTCAAGTGAATAGTCTTGGCATCTACATGATATCGAATCAAATGATACTTTGCGTTGATGTGCTTTGTTCAATCATGGAATCTAGGATTCTTGGCCAACTTGATTGCAGAAGTATTGTCAACTAGAAGAGGAATAGAATTCACTTGTTTCTCTTGTAAATCTTCAAGTATTTTCCTGAGCCACAAAATCTCCTTTGTCGCTTCTGCAGCTGCCACATATTTTGCCTTCGTTGTGGAATCTATTCGAACTAATTGTTTGTGTGATCTCCATGAGACAATTGTTGATCCAATACTCATGAGATAGCTTGAAGTTGATACTTCATTTTCCTTATCCCCATCAAAGTCTAAATCAGAATATCTGATCAGGTTGCAGTCATCTACCTTGGAGTACCTGAGTCCAGAATTTTGAGTTCCTTTCAAGTATTTTAGAACTCTTTTTGCAACAGACCAATGTCCTTCACAAGGCTTTTGCATGAACTTGGAAAGAATCCCAACAACAAATGAAATGTCTAGTCTGGTGGTAGTAAGATAGATAAGACTTCCAACAAGTTATCTATAATTGGTTGCATCCTCAAATTCATTCCCTTCTTTTGATGTGAATTTCAAATTCTGCTCCATTGGAGTAGAAACAAGATTGCACTTAGTCATGCCAAACTTGTTCAACAGTTCTATAATGTATTTTTTTGGGAGATGAATATGTGTTTTGGATTTTGAATCACTTCAATGCCCAAATAGTAGTGATGATGTCACAAATCTGTTATCTCAAAGTCTTTCTTCAACTCTTTCTTTATGGATGCAATGTAGTTCTCATTGTTCCCTATTATCAACAGATCCTCTACATATACTACGAGATATACAACATTTTTTCCAACTTTCTTGACAAACAAAGTCGCATCATCAAGATTGAAATGCTTGAAATTTAATTTCAAAAGATGCTCAGTTAACTTTTCATACCATGCTCGCGGTGCTTGTTTCAAGCCATATAAGGATTTGATGAGCTTGCATACCTTATGTTCTTGTCCCTTCACAACAAAGTCTTTTGGTTGAGACATGAATACATTCTCTTCCAAGTCTTTATTCAAGAAAGCAGTCTTCACATCCATTTGATGAATTTTCCATCCATTTTGTGATGCCATGGAAAATAGAGTGCMCAYGGTAGCCYATTTTGTTGTGGGAGCAAAACTCTCCTCATAATCAACACATTCTTTCTGTGTAAATCTTTTTTCAATGAGCCTTACTTTGTTCTTGTCAAGTGAGCCATCTGATATGTACTTGTTCTTGAATACCCACTTGCGACCGATTGGYTTGGTTCCAAATGGAGGATCCACCAACTTCCATGTCTCATTCTTGATGAGAGCATCATATTCCTTCTGCATAGMTTYTTTCCATTCATCATGAGAAGTGGCTTCTTTAAAGGAAGTTGGTTCATGGTTAGTAGATAAATTCAACTCACAATCATATGAAACATCCATGTCATCTATATCACCTGAGTTTGAATTATCTACATTACCTCCATCTTGTTTTGAGTACATTTTGGTTCATTTCTTTCCAACCTCATCGGGATGAACACTTTCAAGTTTTTTAGTGAGCCATTTTGGTGGACCTTTCTGAGATGGTTCAGGTTGCTCGGTTGATTGAGATGGTGKTGAGTTYTCATCAAGTTTCATMTTTTCAATCTTCTCGATCACATCATCTAACTTGACTTTGGGTTCTGATGAAGTRGCAAGAACTTCTTCATGTGGGGGAGATGGTGCTACAAAAGGAGATTCCAAAGATTGACCCAAGATAGGGATCCCCCCTTCAAGATGTGGAATCTCATTATCAAATTCATGATATGTCTTTACATGAGTAAATTTATCCAAATGATCAAGTTTCCTCTCAACAGTTTTGTCCTTCTTGGAGGATTCAAGAAAGATCACATCTCTGGAAATGATGAATTTTTTATTTGTCTCATCATAAAGACAATACCCCTTAGTGGTATTTGAGTACCCCAAGAATATGCACTTATGACTCTTTGCATCAAGCTTGCTTATTTGCTGCTTAGGAATCAAGGCATAGTAGGTGGAACCAAAGACCCTGAGATGCCTCACCGAAGGAATGTGGCCATACCACATTTCATAAGGAGTCGTGTTTCTAATAACATGAGAAGGACACATGTTTTTGACGTAAACTACACATAGAACTGCATCAACCCAAAACATCAATTTAGCATTCTTGAAAAACAACATGGAACGAACCATATTTAAGAGTGACATGTTCATTCATTCAACCACACCGTTTTGTTGAGGATTGTATGGAACTGTGGTTTGATGTTTGATCCCATGTTGGCGAAGGTAGATTTCAAATTCATTAGAAGTAAATTCTCTTCCATTATCAGTGCGAAGGGAGCCAATACGAGACTGGGTTTCATTTTGAATCCATACATGAAAGCAAAATTTTAATTTTTCAAAAGCTTGTGATTTTTTCTTTTAGCAAGTATACCTAACACATCCTGGTGTAATCATCATTAAAATTCATGATATATTTGTTTCCATTGGTAGAAGGAAACATGCATAAGGTGCACAAATCATAATGAATTATTTCAATTTTTCTACATGCTCTAAAAGTAGAATCTTGAGGGTTGTTTGTTGTGTTTTCCAAGGATACAAGCATCACTTTGCTTCAATTTCCTAGGAATAGTTGGTAAACCAAAAACACCATTCTTTCTCAACAAATAAAGATTGTCATAATTAATATGACAATATAGCCTTATTTTAGACTAGATGGAGTTATACATGAGTCCTTGATGAGGAAGGAGGTATGTGGCATCTGTGTGGAAAGATATTCGGCTTCAACAGTTTTCCATCTTCCATTCCAGTCATAACAAGCATGTTATCGTAATCCTTTCTTATTTCAACTTTTCCACCAATCATGTGAATAGAGTGGCCTTGTTGTATGATGTGCACAAGGGACAACACGCTTCTTTGTAACTCAAGAAGATAGAGTACATTGTGCAAAATAGCCAAAAAAATCCAGGAGTCCAAGCAATTTAAGCTTGATGGTGCCCATTCCTAAAGGCTTGAGACTTGATTTATGCACAAAATACCTCGTCATCTACATGTCATCGAGAGTCTTGAAGAAATCTCTTGAGAAATTTTTGTGTAGGAATTGTGCATGTGTCATGAAGTATGCATATGCCCCAAGAAAACAAATGAAGTATTGAATAGATCTTCAGTTACTCCTATATTTCAGAAACAACATAATGAAAAAGTAATTTACCTTTCGTTGATCTTGAAGTTCTATCTTTGTCTTCTTTTTTACTCTATCTTTCTTCTTTGATCTTTTGCCATGGAACTCTGCAATCGATGGATTCATGTGACCCATTCATTTAGCAGCGGGTACAATGAAGGCTAGGTTTTTTTATGGAGATTATGCTAGCTTATCATCTCAACTTCTTCTTTCCACACCCTTTCATTTCTTACTTGACATATGAAGAGAAGAAAGCAAGAAATCTTGGTCATTACAAGAAGTTATCATTAACCTCGATACTCATTAGTCTGGTGGATGATGATTACAATGCATGCATTGAAGGTAGTGCATGAGTGCGCCCATGTTTGAAAAATAAATCCTCTGAGATTTAAAAACTCATTCACATTCTTGCAGTTCTTACAAAGCAATGAAACTCTGAGATTTAAAAACTCATTCACATTCTTGCAGTTCTTACAAAGCAATGAAACGTATGTTTCCTTGGCCTTTGTTCTGGATACACCAATTATTATTGTAGATATATTAACTAGTTTTGAGATAAACTCTTCACCAAGAGACAAGATAGATATGGAGTTCTACTTGTGTCGATTCACCGTGAGCAAGCAGATTGGCAGAAAACTAGAATCATTTGGTTACCTGGATGGACTGTGGGAAGCGTGAGTTTTGAGGTCAAGGGCATGTGGTGAAACTGGGGCGATGGTTCCTCTTGAAAGGATGTAATGAGTTCAATTACCCACGTAATGAGCAAAAGAAGGTAGTCTCTGGATTAAGAGGTAAAGAAGTAGGGAATATTGGATACCAACAAAAGGGGGACAAGTACCTATGCCTCTACTCATAGATTAAGCTTAGTAAGAAAGCAACAATGTCAACGATGGGTGATGACATACCTCATCCACCAGTCGTCTAGGTATACAACACTTGGAAACATTGCAAGCAATGGGCTCTAGGTTGAAGTTTGGTTACTAAACCAGGTAGAAGGAGTTGACCAATAGCAAGAGAAGAATTAGTCTATGACAACAAAATTGTGAGTGTGATGTCTGTTGGGTATGTGTTATATTCTTTGCATGAGTAGTAGTGTTTGCGTTGCACCGGGCGCGCAGGGGGGTTTGAGGGGGGCGACCCCCCCCTCGAGAAAAAAAAAANATATTGTATTGTAAACAATGTATCACTATGAATGAATATAGAATATGTTGGTTTTCCCGGTTTGGGTTTCCAGGGGGGAAATCTTTGTGTAATGTTTGTATTTTCCATTGTATCTTTTATGTTCTTTTACTGAAAATATGTTTGCAGTAAATATTGTACAAGGTTAAAATCTGCAATGCCACCATGATGAGAGAGCTGATGTAGTAGATTTGATTAGACCTCACGGGGATTGGAAATTCACGCCCCAACGAAATCGAACGATATGATTTGAATGAACAGTTTGTAAAACTAACAACAATTCAAATGGTGGTCACTCGGATTAGGGTTTCCTCATTGTAATCTCGTAATATGGTGCAATCGACGTTAGGGTTGTGAGGTATGAGTGAGAGCAAACATTAGGTTTAGGGTTTCATATGGATTGGTAATGGGCCAGTGAAAGGAAGAGTTTGTTCGCTCATCACATGGAACGTTGGAAAGGTGAGGAAATGATGTTGGAGCAACCATCAATAGAGAATAAGCCATAGTGTAGAGGGAAGAGAGACATGCAGGCTAGCAGAGGCGTTTCCGCAGGCTGGGAGAACGCCAGGGAACCTGCTGATGGAGTTAATCGGGCATTGATACCACTGTCAGTCCAGAAGTGGGTAGAAAAGTGAATCCACACTAATGTGAGTTGCATTAGCATGATAGGTTAATAAATACAACAATAAATTACTCTTGGTCTTCCATAACCGAAGATGTTTCTTATCACCTACGACTATTCATATTTACAATATTGTTACAAGTAACGCAACCACAAAGGATTATGTGTCCAACAATTCTCAATTATTTATGGTTGTCTTGGACTTGAATAAAGTAAAGAATAAGTCCCAAATAAATTCTTCACTTCATTTATCACTTCACAGAGTCGTCTAATCTAGTCAAAGCTTCCCTTCTTGGAATATGGTGTTATAGAAAGAGTTTGTATCGATCCAAAGATCTAATCAAATTTTTGAAGATCTAGGTCGATTTAGAATTGGGAAAACCTTTAAATACATTGTCCCACCATGCATGTGCCTTGGATCATGGTAGAACTTTTCTCATGCTTGAAATTTCTACCAATTTTTTTAACAAATTTGTGGCCGAAAAAAGGGCTCATTTTCTACAAGATTAACTTACTATGTGCTTGAAATGTAGCATATTTTTATGACTTTATCGCGCTAATTTCATCACATCTTTTAAATTCAATGCTTAAGATTCATTAGTGGGTTCGCCACCCATCAACGAGTGATCATTTGTTAACATATATTAATACTTCAGAGTAAAGGTGTTAAGAACCTAAATTGCACTGATAGAAGCGAGGTGCATTTTACAATCCAATGTGAGGGAGATGTGTAACCTCTATTCCTAATGTTGGCTTAACACATGCCATAAGTTGACCATATATATATATATATATAAGATTTGTAACATGCTTACTTATAAATCAAAACATATAATGAACAAAAAAATAGTAAATGTCAAAAAATAAAAATGATACCAAGCATTAATACACAAACACCAAAGTAGATTCATCCTACCTCACGATCTTTTAAACATCGAAAGGTTTACATGTCAATTTCCTTTTTATTTTTCTCAATATTTAATAAATCTGCAATTAACATAACATGGATTTGTGTTGGTACATTGAATACAATAGTATATTTGGATTCAACAAAATAAAACTTTGAAGAAGGTCTAGTAAATCCAATGAACCACTAAGATTACACCAGAAGGTTGAATGACCAATGTTGTGTACTAGAAGGTTGTGTACTAGAAGGTTGGATGACCAATGTTGTGTTATGTGTCTCTAAGTGGAATATGACTCTAAAATCACCTTGTAAATTCATTAGAAGGCTAGCTAGAAAAAGAATGTGCTCAAAATCTTTAAGCAAGTGTCATTATCAAAAAAAACTTGGCCATCACAAGGGTTTTGGCAAGAGAGAGGACCTTAAGGAATAAAATCCAACAAAGGTATTATGAATGAAACTTTGTTTTAAAGAAAAAACAAGGTTTTTATTCAAATTTCATTTATTTACGCCAATATGCATTTCTATTTTGGAAATAGGATGGAGAGTGGAAGATTGGATGGTGGGGATACATTTAATAATTGTGTCTTCTTTTAATCTCCATCGTCCAATAATTTAGATGTTCAACTGTTAATTATAGAGTTAGAGGTATCTATACAGTTGTCAAATGAAAAATGTTTAATTGACATAAAGACGTGTCTATATAGATGGTGATCCCTTTCAACGTTCACGATCTACTACCAATGCGGATGTGCTAATTTTTTAAATAATTTTCACAATATAATAACACCCCTTTAAGTTTGGATTTGGATTTAAAGCTTTAACAAAGAAATTTAAGATCCCCAAGCATTGTGTTTTTGTCTTTGCTCAAGATCTCCTTGGATTTGAATAAATGATTATAGTGTTGATCATCCTTCCTCGTATCAACGTTCCATTGGAAGGGAAAGAATGAAGGAATGAATTTATTGATCGATCTACATAAATTGAAAATTATTGATTGGAATTATTTTCAACAATTGTTTAACAAGATGGATTTGTATATGAATAAGTTTTGTCCTTGATTGTTATTGGGGGTTAGAGAAGACATATGTGGAAGTGGGATATGGCGCAAAAGATTAAATTATTTATATGGTTATCCATTGAGAACAAAATCCCAACTTGGGACACTCTGCAAAAAAAGGGTTGGCAAGGTCCAAATCGCTGTCACTTGTGCTCCAAAGAGGTAGAATCCGCATATCACTTATTTGTTTCTTGCAGCTTCTGTCGGGATGTATGGTTTAGGATTAAAAAAGAGCTTGACTTCTTGACTATTTGGGAAGGCGGTTCTTTAAGTGGATGCTTTGAAAATTGGGTTAAAAAATAGGTTGTTTTCATCACGTTGCCTTCTATACTTTGTTGATTTGTCTGGTTGGAGCGGAACAAATCTATCTTTGAGGGAAGCAAACCATCTATTCTTTCTGTAGTATGTAAAGTCAGATCAAACCTTCCTTCCGAGCCTACCTTGAAGAAGGCTCTCCCTCGCTAACTCCAGAGTCCGCGTTACGTAACTCTCATGGTGAGCTGGTTCGATGGAGCTGCAGATTTAACTGATCATAGGTGTGGGGTAGGGGGTTTGATAAAGACTAGCTCAAACACAATCTACAAGTGGACTTTCAATTGCGGATTTGGGACAAATACCAAGGCAGAATTGCTTGGAGCATGGGCGCCTCTTATCTTGGTTGTGCGGTTGAATATAGAAGTTATCCAGGTAATTGACGAATCGAAGATTATTATTGCGTGGTTGAAGGATAGAGGCAAGTTACAGATTGCCTCTTTGATGGGATGGATGGACAGAATCAATAAGCTCAAGAACTCTTTTAGAGAGATTCATTACACCCATGTCTATAGGGAGCTAAACATGGAAGCAAATTTCCTCTCGAAGAAGGCACTGTCGAAGACTGAAGGAAAGATCAAATACAACTTGTGGGTAGATGGAAATGAAGGCCCCTCCCACTTTTTCAAACTTTATTAACTTCTTAGCTGTTTTTTTTGGTCATTATAATCTATGGAGATTTTTTAGGACAATCTCCATCTATTTCCGCAGCATAGTCATATTATGGAGTTTCGTTGGGCTTTTCCTTCCATAAGATCTCGGGGTTATATGCCACTCTCAAGCTTTAGTGTAATGTTGTATTGTAAACTCTAAGTATAAAGACTTTGTCAAAAACTCTTATCTAAATAAGATTTTGTTTTGTCTATGCCAAAAAAATAAGACATGCAAAGAAAGCAAAAACTATAATAATAATGTAATGTGCACTATTTATATTTTTCAACTATAAAAAGCAATTTTTATGTGAAAAAAAAAATCTTGTTCTTTATAACCTCTTTTTTTTTAAGGGATACATCATTCTTATGTATACACCTTTGGCATAACAAGGCCATAAGTTATTAATTGGTCTACACTTTAACAATGGATTAGTGGAAATTTATTACAATTAATCAAATGCAATTCTTAGTATTTTTTAAATATTTCTTTTAAATTTAATTCAAATTTATTATCCATGCGAATATCTTGCATATCTTTGATGATTAAGCTAAAGTTAAATATCAATGTATTTTATATGTTATTATATGAAAAGCTAACATGGGTTAAATTCTCAATGCATTCCTTAGGGCTCTACTTAAGAATCTAGCATAGGGTTAATTCTCATGTCATATAAGTCATATGGTTTTCATTGAGAATCCAACCCTCATATAGCTCTAGTTGATAATCTAATGTAGATTCCCTTTTAGTGCTTTAAGTTGAGTGTGGTTTTACACGAAATGGTTTGATTCCTATTATATTTTTTATTGTTTTATTTAATAATCTAATTCATTTTTAATTTCTAATTCATTTTAATCTCTATAGTTTTATTTGAGGTCGTTGTTTAAACATTGGATTTTTTGAAATTTTTTATTGGAATTCAGGATACATATTCTGGTGAAATTATCATTTTTGTTGTTTAAATCTCTCAGTCAAATATATATAGAGTTTCAACAATTTTTTACCCCATTTCAATTAATATGCGCTTACCACATTTTAATTAATATGGGCGTAAAAACTCCAAAAAGTCTTAAACTAAGCTTTTACTTGAGAATTCAACCCATTTTTAGTTTCTAGTGCATTTTGTATGGCTCTATCAAGAAAATCCAATTGATGTTTGATTCTTATCACTTCTTGTTAGAATTATGTTTAAGAATCCGTCTCCAAGTTCGACTTAGCAAGGACATATGAGAAAACATGTCCATAAAGATGTCTCACTCATGAGGGCATTTTTCCTTCTAACCTTATCACAATGAGAAGAATTTTACTAGGTATTTGAACCCAAGTGAAGAAAGTGCAAAAACTACCTCTAACCATCTTATCAAACCACCTCAACACCAAATTATCTTACACTTCTATTAAAACTTGTGACTTTGATGTTTAAAACATCCTTTTGAATCCAAACTATCATTTATAGTAAGCTATTTTAATGGGAGTTGTTTAAAAGTTTTATGTTTTGGTGTTTTTCACTGGAATTCGGCTATATAAATTTGGGTGAAATCCCAATTTCATGTTGTTTAAATTGCATTTCTGAATATATAAATGGATTCAGTCTAATTTCGAATAAAATTAATCAGATAATATCTCACTAAAACAAAACCAAAACGTAGAACGTTTAGACTATGCCATTTTAATATTATTACCCCAGAAGCGGAAAACAGAAACGCCCTGCTGACGTGTCATTTCCTTCAGCCATCGACGTTCACGGTGCCAAGTTGGCTTGTCCAGTCATCGGTGTTATCTACGTGGCATGTTTCTGTTGGGCAGGGTGCTGGCGAGTCGCAGTACGAAACCATGGTAGTAAAACGCCGGCCGGCGTTTTACTTGAATCTCGGCAGAATCTCAGGGTCTAAGGACAGTGATCCTGCCGGTGTGGGAAGGGCCTTCCGGACTCGACAAGTGATGAAGTTAATGATTGTTTTAATTGTCCATCCACGGCTCCCCGTCAATTGACGTAAACATTTCGGCACCGCTGCCGGTCGGTAAGTAACGGAAGCGGTGATCGGGGCACGTTCGGGCGCTTCTAGCCGTGCGATAGGAATATTCCCTCGAATATCATTCACTGAACGGTTCATAATGTTTTACTTGTCTGGGTCAAAGTAACCGTCCGTCACCGCGGCGTCGGCATTATTCCGGGGGATACATGTGTACATAAGTTCGTCGGCATTTTTCCGGCAGATGCATGTGTACAAAGCTCTTTGCGGTTTGAAACGGAGAGACGTTATTTGACATGCAAATTCTATTCCGTGGCAGCTAGATTTAAGAGACTGGATCATCTCCTTCGGTTCGATAGGGTGAATGTGCAAGGTTTTTAAAAACAATTCCGAACACTGATGGGGACCCGCTGACTGTAAGGAGAGAATGTTTGAGGTGTACTCATCATGTGCACTGCGCGAAGTTGTTTTTATCTATGGCAAATCGGGAGATATTTTTGTTTTTGGATTAATATAAATTTATGATATTATATTTAAGCGTGGTGTCTTTTTTTGGGGAGGGGTGGGCGTTGGCTAAAAGTTTTAAGTTTTCTTATTTTTGGTAGGAATCTGGTATGAGAAATTACAATTTTCTGTTATTTAATTTTTATTTAATTTGTATTTATGAATGTATAAATGAATTTAGTTTGTTGAAAAAGTTTCGGGGGATTACACAATGTTAAGAGTAAAATTAAACGGATAATATTTCCGGAAAAGAACCAAAACTTTAGAATGTTTAAACCAAGATTAATAGGTAACTGAGTGATGATGTGTAAAAACAACTAGTTGGTATCTTTTGATGATACTCATAAGTTTCAAGAAAATTTGAAAAAAAAAATCAAAAGTAAAAGGTTGAAACAATGACATTAATTATATATATATATATATATACTATTTTCGAGACCATACTTTAGTTTCACAGTGGCATTAGAGTCTACACTAAGCAAGGGTCATGTGGCTCTCACACCCTTGGGAAGCAATGCTTCCAATTTCAATTTCATGACATTCAAACAAAGATATGCCTTTTTCACTTGTTGGTCACACCCATTCTCCTATATGGGTCTTGGGGATCATATCTTCAATCAACATACCAAAATTTATTAGAAAGGGTATTTGTCTCAATCATGTTATCTGTAATGGATATAAAATACATAAATAAAAATTACAAAATAATAATAATAATTAATAAGCTAAGGGACACTTACACTTTTACTTTCGCGACTAACCAATACATGGAAGTATATTGTCATAAAACTCATTGTATTTATTTGTTCATTTATCAATACATTATTTATCTTGTATGGATTTCAACTATCTTTCATTTTTATGTTGGATATTTTGTACATGAATTATTATTTAGTACATTGGTATTAGAGGGTATATGAACCAAATTGATTGATTACATTGACATCAAAACTCAACTTGGTCAATATTGTGGTTACTCCCACTTAATCTTTAGTCATTTTTTGTTGTCCTTGGCAACAAAACTGTTGACTTTTACCTAGAGTCAATTTATCAAAGTTTTTATGATTCTAATCTTTGAACACACCTTTTATCTACTAAGAAAATAATTAGTTTGATCTTTGACCACATTTTTTATCCACTACAACGTTAAAGAGAGGATAACCAATCATGTGTCTTTGACAAAATTGAAGACCACTCTATGGTCATATACAAAGAAAATAAAATAAAAGTAACAACAATCTAACTCAAAATTGGAGATATATCAAGAATATCAATTTGCCAAAATCGTAAACATTAATCAAACTGCCAAACAACCCTAAACTATATGTGTGAACAGATGTTACAAAACAAACAGACATGACAGTTTGATCTATACGGTGCATTATCTATATATAAAAAAATCATGGTTGCCTATGGATCTAATATCACCACACCATCACAAAGGAAAATGGCAAATGTTATGCACCCCGCAGTAGAATAATAAATGTTATAGATCTAATGGTATATATCCCACATATACAACATTTATTACTTTGTTATGGGGTGCATATTCATTGTTGAGGAAAATCATGATTAATTGTAAAGAAAAATTGAGAACCATCTCCACCAAAAATTGTCTTAGGGATAGGGTGTATTTTTCTTAGAGTGGACAATCTTATTGATAATAAATGGCATTGACCCACATGAACAGAGTGGGAAGGTGTATCTGAAACAAGTTGTTGCCATGAAAATTTGCGTCCAAAGGGGATATAAAAAATAAATATTTATTATTCAAATAAAAAGACACATCTACCACACAAAATTGGGTTGAGACTTTTCGCAGTGGTTTCAAAATCATTTAAATTTGTCAAAGTGAATCTTTGAAGCATTACGTGGAGTTCGAGTCAAAGCATTGACCACCCAAACAACAAGGTCGTGATTGCGACTGTCCAGATTGGGCTACCACCAACTTCGAAGACTCACTTGGCAAGGGATTATTATTAATCAAGGAAAATATCTTCTATCAATTACGACATTGATTTTGAAATTTTGTAAAATATTACTATCAAAATTGATGTGAAGAATTAACAAATGAGTTACAAAAATGTAGAGGAGAATCCAAGTGCTTCAATGATGAAATTCATCGTTTAAAACATAAGGTGGAAAAATATGAGAAAAATGATCAAGTATTAAAACAACAGATTCAAAATCTCAAAAAGAAAGTTGACAAGGAGTTATTAAACAAAGATGAAGAAAATTCTCACCTAGAGAATCATAAGCAAAACTTACCTACACAGATTAAGAAATTGAAGAACGAGAAGAAGATGCAACATGAAAATATAGAGTAACTTATCAACAAAGATTCATTAATCGACAATGAAACATTGACCAATCCAATTGAATTACAAAAGTATTCATATGTCGAAGTACAGATAACAGATATAGAAACCTTAGCAAATCCAAATGTCTCAAATATAATGATCAATAGAGCAAAACAATTATACAAAGAAGACATAATACCAAAGGTGAGTCAAAAAAACTATAAAATTATGATAGGAAAATATAATGTTATAAGGACACCTGGTTGACAACATAATCACAAAAGTTGACACTATAACCAATCAATGTATTAGGATCGCTATAAAAAAAAAAACATTTAATCAATATCCAATAAAAATTAATTCTCATGCAAATTGGTCTCAAAATAACAATGATTTTATGTAAAACCTATTTTTATTATCATTTTTTTTAATTTAAAATTTAAAACATAACTTATTATAGCAATTTAAATTAATCATGTGAAAAAAATATATAATCAACTAGGAAAAGAGAATACAAAAATTGTATGGACAAGATCAACTAGGAAAAGAGTATACAAAAATTGTATGGACAAGTATACCACATCGGTATTGAAAGTACCAAATAGTATTAAAACATAAATATAATGGAAAATAAATTGTTTTGAAAATCCTCTCTCAACGAAATTAAACTTGGGAAAATTATATGAATTATTAACCAATGTAATATTTAATAGTTTAAAAAGAATCATATAACATTAAATAATAGATTGAGTTGTAACCTGACAACATTGATTATTTGGTGTTAAACCAGAAAAGTTGTTTCTATTATTTTGTGCTGTGGAAGGCTTTGTGAGTATTCTTCCTCTTTTAATGTTAATACTTTTTGAAAATATTTCAAAGGTGTAACACACCCACTATCGTAATTTAAAAATTTCAGGGTTAATC
>SNQJ01S0062025.1:14347-44722 GCA_010110895.2 Picea sitchensis | reverse complement strand
CGGACAATGGAAAAAGGAACTAATACAAATCCAAGTGAAATCTTATCAACCGACATATCATCAAAAGTATCAAAAGATGAGGTTTCCAAAACTAAGATCAAGATACAAAGATGTCTTGTCATCATCTAGATTATAAAAGTCATATGATCATACTATTCAACAAGATAATCAAAGACCAAATCAATATGATAAGCTAAGTAAAGATGTTGTTATATTGAAGAGAAGCGCAAGTGTGGAATCTTATCACTTTCCAAATCATATAAGACATTCCCACATAGTTTTGTAGAAAATTGAGTTAGGGTGGTCAAATCCTCTTACAGTTTGACAATTCTACTTGACACTTAAAAGATCATATCATCTTGTATTGTCAATTATAACAGCTTCAAGAATCCATGAATCATGAGAAGGCATTACACACTAAGAAAAAAACATTAAAAAAAAAGAAAAAAAAAACATTAAATGTTTTGAGGACAAAACATTTTCAAGGGGGGGAGACTTGTAATATACTCGAGGTATATTACATTTATTATAATATTATATTTAATAAATATCATGTCAATGAATAATGAATAAAAAATATTTATCCTTTGTGGAATATATGGATTTGTCCTTGTTATTGTGGATTCTCAAGTGAAGTGACCAATAAGTTTGCTTCACCACCTTAGCCATTGTCTGCTGACTATATTTCCCAAATTATACATCCAAACCAACACTCAAATTCTAGCAGTCATATATCGCCAAGGTCTCCTTGATAATTTTCAATAGAAATTTACTAGCGGCAGAGGAATAACACGAAAATCCATTACCGGGACAAACTGAGAAGACATAGTATATAGAACAAGAAGACTCCAATACCCTGCTCTTAGGGATGATTATTGAATGGAAGAAGAAAATATAGAGAAGAAAAGGACCTTGAAACTATCCACAATGAGCTAGAAAACTCACCTAGTGGCCCGATGCATAACTGAACCAACCTAAAATACACAAAGATTTGTGCCTCAAACCTTCCATTATCCCACTGAAATCTTGTACCACGTAATGAAAATGTATTCAATTTCCACAAGACATGAATCCTTATGCATGTTGTGAAGGATGATATGTGTCCTTGTGTTACCTATCCCAAGGATTGACCATTTCCTTAATAAGAGTTTCCCCATGTGAATATTTAATGCCAAAATAACCCACTAATGCTAGATAATTAGGGGATAAACACAATGTCATAATCTCCATTTTTAACCAAATTTCTAGGACTAAGGTTGGTTGCACGTTGCTGATGGGAAAATTTGACCTGCCATCAACTAGAAGAATAGATTCGAACCGGGGTTGTCTAAATAACACAAGTTGTTTGGTGTAACCTATTCTAATGGGTTTAATGGCTCTGTTAGCCAATTAGGGTCCTAAAACAAAGAAAAGAAATAAACTAACTAATGTTAAAACTATAATAATATATAAACTTTAATCTAGTTATTTACAAATACATTCAACAGAAATATAAATATGAACATGCCATTATGTACAGAGTAATTACAGATTGCAAGTTTTTATTGGATACCTTGCAAAATCAATGTTTGGTAACTTCTTTCAAAAGTAGATAAAGAAAACACATTTTTTATATTTTCTTTTTTCTAATAATAAATCTAAGAACTTAAATGAAATATGTTTTGAAACAAGGATAGAGTGATGGTCAAAGCCAATCTAAAACCGTCTTGTTTCGCTAATAAGTAAAATAACGAAAATTAGAAGCAAATAAAGCTAACCTATTACTAGTTTCTTAATGTCTATATGCCTCTGTACGATCCAAAACTCCAGTAGTCTTGCCTGTGAAAGAAATCTACAGCGGGCTCGTACTAATGTCTCCTGAATAAATTCAAGGTATCTATTGACAACTAGGATATAAGGACAGAATAGTAGACACGTATGATCCAATGATCTTATAATTATGAATGATTACAGTAAGAAATATCTTTATGTGAAGCATTAGTTTTATCCATCAATTAAACATCAGGCATAAATCATGATATTAAAATTGATATAACAATCATAGTCATAAAATATGGAACAACAAGTTATAGAAAATATTTTAAAGCATTCAATGAAATGGAATATCATATGCTAAAGAGGCAAAAGTTGTGTAACATATCAATGTTTCATAATAAAAAGGAAAAACATAGATGGAACAATTTTCACACTGGTCTAAAGCCAAATGTGGATCAGTTGTCCATATAGTTCTGAAAGTCACATGCCTATAATCTGTTCTGGCCAAGATGTCTTTTACTTACAAAATGAACAGTGTTTAAAGTGACCTGAGATCACATTCTCCTATCTCACAGGGTAGAGAAGGATCTCGTAAAATCAAAAATACTACAAAAATAGTGGGTTGGGAGCCACTTATAACAGAGTTGGTTTTAATCAAAGATAGATCAAATGTTTTCTAAGACATAAGGGAAGAGACACTACTAATCATTATAATTGAAAATATTAACTCCAAATAATCAGCAGCAACATCTCCCAATTCCTGAGAAAAGCAACAACAATTCAATAAATTAGAACAAACAATTACTAATAACTAATTTTTTATTAAAAGAGAATTGATTTTAGATAATAATTCAAACTGGTTTTTCGAAAAAGATAAGCTACAAGATTCTGTAGCCAGCTACAAGTTTCTGTAGCTAGTCTAAAATAGTAAAAATCAAAAGGAAAAATCTGTTTATTTTATTTTTTTCAATCAGAATCAAATCCAAAAAAAATAAACAACTATTAACTATTTCAGCAATTTAACATATCCGAATTTATGATGGTGGAATTTGTTTAGTTTTCTAATGATCAGATTATGAGGCTACTTAGTTCTATTATTTATAAAGATCGAATCTAAGTTACCTTGTTTCTCATTTTTTTTAAAATTTCTTGACAGTAGGTTTGTTAATATGACCTTGATTATGCTCAGAAGCAAGGGTAGGGGAAAACCTTTCTTTCCGCACATCCATTACCTGTTCCAACGTTATTCTGGGTGAAAAAAATGCATCGTGGTTCCTTAACCATGGGGCTTTGCAAAGGAACAAAGTTTGGTTCAGCGAAGAGATGGTAATTGTGTGGATCATCACACAACTCTTTGATAGCAGGGTTTAGCTTCTGTCTATGATATAATTTAGTCATTTTCTGCATATCTTCAAACCCACAGAGAGGAAAAGGGAAAAAGAAAAACTCAGGCGAAACAAATTTTCTGAGAAAATGCTATCTAGAAAATGAAATATACCTCTGAAATGGATTCGTTTCTAAAGAATATGCCCACATAGAAGGTAAATGAATCCATTTTTGAAATGGGTTTTAAACGGAGTGGGCATATTTGTAACCTTTTTCTCTGAAACATTCCCGCAAAAACATCTCTCAGGTAAGCAATTACGGGTTTTTAAAACAAAAAAGAACTCAGAGTCATTTGGTTGGATTCGCATCACAGGTTCCATGACAACTATAACTAGAATGCAACAGGGATTACTCTTGATAGTTTTAGGTTTGAATCATGGGAGCAGCAAGAACAAGTCTGAATGGAGAGTGGAGATACGAAAATAACATAACCTGCATATGATCATAACTTTAATAGTGGGAGTGAAAACCAGGGGTTTGAGCGCAATCCTTACCATACCCTATGATGAGAACTAAACATACAGAGTACTGAAACCCAATGCAAGTAATGAATGGCTCATTAATATGTTAAGCCAGTAATGTGAGGTGAGGATGTGAGTATAGCAGGTGTGTATTCATCTGCATGACTGTTGGTACGACAATTGAATTCGTGACAAGACTATCAAACAAATATCAATGCTCTTCACAAATCGAATCACAAACTATCAAACTATATTAAACCATATTGAAACCCAAAACATCGAAAATATGTCATTCAAACATTAGATTTGGATTTGATATAAGTATGGTGACCTTCTCATAGATGCACTCTAAGGCGCAGAAAATGATAACACCAAGCTAGGTTTTTATGTTTAATTCATGCTTACAATCATGAATTAAACATAAAACAAAATGAAAACGCAAACAATAAGAATTTAGTAACCAAGGCTTCAAACCAACAATCATTTCCAAACTCAGAAGGATGTATACAGATTCGAGGTGATGGCAGCTAAAAAAAAGTGTAATCTCTTTCGATTGTATCAAATATCAAGAAATCATATTTGGATTCCAACAATGGCGATGTACTGGGCGAAGCAATTATCTCTGCATCACCAAAAAATTCATGTTAGGATGAACCAGGAAAAATGAAATTTTAAGAAACAGTTGACAACAAGTCAAGCATTCTGATCAAGACTCAGAAAATAACATATTCTAGCATCAAATGTGTTTCTATCAAAAATGCAATATGGTATCAGGTTTCGATTACGAGTGAAATGATGTTTAGGAAACCGACTCTGATACTGTTCACAGGGCCATTGATGCCAGCAGAGATCCATAGCCTTGACAGGGATTTCATTTAACCCACTCTAACACCTCTATATATTACAAGGGAAAAACTCTATATGGCCAAGGGTAAACCACAACAGATAGGTATGACTGCAGAAATCAACTCAATTCCATTGTATGTTATATAAACTAATGTGTAAGATAAGAAAGAGGCCTACCTCGATCCATTGTTTGATGATGTTCCATCGTTGAGCACTTCGACCCAAAGCTTTATACCTACAATAAGTTCTCAACAAACAAGAAAAAAAAGTATATAGTGATAATGTAAAGGGGTTAGCACATCAGATAGCATAATCCATTAATAAACATTACAAACATGCCCATGGATGATAATCATGTATTTTCACGATACCAATAGGACGGGAAAGGAGTATTTCTATTAATAATTGATCAACAGAAGTGTCAACATTATAGACTTTCGTGTCGGCATGGTTCGAAACCAAGGAACCAAGTTCCTTCCAACTGGGCCTCCACCAACGGCAAGCTCAAAGGAGAGAGACAATGAGGTTCTCTCAACAATAGGGAAAGAGATTGGGGGTTGAACACTGTGTTCAGACTTGAGGGAAAAATGGATGCAGACTCAATATGAAGTAATTTCTCCAAAGTAACTTTGCTCTCAAATTTGAATGCTTTCTCCTCTTTTCCATAGCTCAAAATTGTGCTATTATATCCTTCACAATGCAACTGAAGGGCCAAGTCAAAATGTTTCCAGTATATGGAAGGCCAAGGATCAGAGATCTCTTGTCGTGACATGGAAACCAGACTCCATTTTTGTATTTTCTGGCAAAAATCTCGATGTACGTGGGTTGTACTGGAGCAACCTGCATATACGCTTGTTGTATAGCTGATAGGGCACATATATGTGGAAAAATATTTATTTTTAGCTCCGGATTTATCGAAAAGGGATATGATAAGTCTACATAGGGAAATGGAAAAAGGCCTTCTGTGAAAGATAGCAATGGTGAGGCAAATCTTTCTATAACATATGCCCCCTAATGTTTGAGATCAAAGGAGTATCTGCGATGGCTGAAATACATTATAAATAACCCAGGAGTGGAGTGGTAGAGAACCAGCTGGACGAACTCGATGGATCATTACATTCTTTACTGACTTTGCAAACATGGCTGCCAAGAATACAATGCAGATCCATGCGGAAAATATACCAAATAAGTGTATGTGGTCATGAATAGGTAGATACAATTGTGGTTATATGCCAACAGGTTTCATAGTCACGAGCAAGGCCTAGTGAAACCAGTCTCAAAATATCAATCTGAAGATATATGTATACCATCGAGTACAATCTGATCTCCCATGATCACTAAAGTCGAACAGGTGTTGGTCCAATGAAAGGGAAGCAATAGCTCAGGAAAGCTGGGGCCACATAGTGGTGTCTTCAAGTCTTCTACACTATCTGCCAAGGGTGCAAGTCTACATCATGTGAATAAAGGAGTTGAGGTCGAACATAATGAGACATCGTTTGATTATCGGTCATTGAGGTATACCGTTAACAAACACAAGACAACCTACCAATAATGAAAGTAGGTATCAAGGCACCGAGTACATTCCTACAAGTGTGAATAAAGGAGTTGGTGTTGAACACTTGAGAAATCCATTGATTAGGAGACATTGATGTATTCCCATCTGTCAATGGTGAGAGAGCCCGCCACTAATGACTGCAAGCCTCGAGGTACTCATAAAACTCTAGGTCCCATATCCAGAATAAATGAGTTGGATTCGATGGAAAGAGACTTGCTGAAAGGAGAGCATTAAGGCATCTCTCATCAGTCATCACGAGGAACAAAGCAGGAGCTTCATGATTTTGGTGGAGATCGGACGAAGAACATGTTCATGAACCAATGACCCTGTGTGTCTTTTGCGTGTATCAAATGCAAGCGGTACACGAAAAAGACCCTCTGAATAGCAGCCAGTGATGAAAACTACTGACAAAGGCAAGGAAACCACCAATAAGGATAATAGCATCCAAGGCACCGCACAAATCCCAAAGTGTGAATAGATGTCTTGTCGTTGAACACAAGGGAAACCACCCAGTCAATGACCAATGATGAAATGACGATTTTTTGGTTCAAGGTGACCTACAGATGATGCAAGTAGGGATAGGGTGCATGATAAGACCATAGTATCATGTGATTCTGAGACAAATTGAGGGTATGGCTGACATGCAAAGTCAAGATTTCTGAGGAGTGGCCGACGCAAGTTGTGAGACTTCCTTTGAACAAGAGCATGAGGCATATGGTGGACTCTGGCAGCATAGACTCAATGATGTGACTATTAGATGCAGGAGGCATCAATAACGTTCTCTTATAGGTGACTGGAAGAGTAACCAGTCGGTAGATAAAACTCCATAACGAGATCAGCTTACTAAGGCCATGCTAAACCCAAAATTACAATGACACAAGGACTCAATAATGTTGTGCTATGTTCAAAGGCGACATGACTTCTACCAATTATAATATAGTACTCCCTTCCTGCCCGTATTTTTTTTTTTCATAACAAATGAATGCTATGATACAGAGTAGGAAACGAGTGTCACAAGTAAGAAAAACTAGTTCCAACAGTGGAACGTACCTATGCTTAATGCAAGGAAATGCATGCGGGATATGGACACTTGGGGTGATGTTTCCTCCAGGGTATAGGGAGTCAAATTGCAAAGGATATAAACAAGGCTCTCCTTGGTTGAGGATGCAAAACTGCTTAGGCAACGGTTTATAACGCAAAGCGAGAACCGGCTAAAGGCTCAATACTACAAGCGAGGGTATGAGATGCAATCACAACTTAACGCCAAAAAATATCTTTTTTTATGTCTTGTAGTCTACTTGGTGTGAAAAAGGGGTAAAATTGTGCCAAATAGACGTCTTTTCAAATCCAATTTACGGGTGTGGAAAAGACAAGTTCACTCGGCAATCTTTTCCATTTTTTATAATGAGTCAGAAAAGAGCTTAGCTAAGACTCATGACCTTTCAAATCCAGTTTAACGAGTGTGAAAGGGACAAATCACTTGGTAATCTTTTCAGTTTTTAAACGAGTCGGAAAAGAGCTTAATTAAGACTCATTTTCGGGAGTCTGCGGGGAATAGGGCCGCATGTGCATGAATGAGAAATGAGGCTCATCATAAAGTCATGTATCAAGTTATAATGGACTTCTGGTCCTAAGGAAAAAACTCGGTATGGTCACCAAATGACAAAGGGGATCTAACTAGGGCACCCATGTTTGGTAAGTCTCTACCATTTATTAGCGACATTATTTATAACAGACGGAAGGTTTTGCATCGCAACAAATGGGTTTGTACCTAAGGCGTAAAAAAGGTGGTAGTCGAAGGATAATGCAAAAATGCATGATGGAGTGGATACCTATCCTATATGCTAGGTTATGAAAATACTTGTCCGAGATGACGAACGACCAATCATGACGTTGAAATCCGCAAGAAAAATGAGTCAAAACTACAACAAACCAGCTCAAAACCACACTTGAATTAGTCCATTAGATTAAAAAATAGCATGAAACTATACAAAAGTGGGTAAAAATAGCTTATAAATAGTAATAAAATAAAAAATTACTGTATCATTTTAATTTTTACCCAAATAATGCAATTTGGACCAAAAATACCTCCATGATTCAAATGGCAATTGCAGTAGCATATGGAAACGAAATCACGAACCATCTAGATTAGGTAACTCTTCATCTTATCTTCTTCAAATTCAGTGGATTACATTTTTGAATTAGGTTCCAATTTTTTAGTTTTTGAGGGCGTAAATTAGGATTTTCAATGTACGTGGGTTTCCTTTTTTAAGGTCATGTGTACGGTGAGGTATACACCCCTCTGTGAACCACAGGGTGTGTGTATGAATCCCAACACGCGACTGTGTGCAAATAAGGCCGCGTATAGGTACGCAAATGGCCAAAAAAGGGTTTCTAACTAAAAAAAAAATTGATTTGCTTTTGCAGGATGGTCCTGGAATGGAGAGAGAGAGAGCATGAGGAGGTGGATGCAACTATTGAACGAGATCCGGTGGCTCAAGCGGCTCTAAAAAGAAGTGGTTTGTACAAATTTTGGGCTCTCAAAGGAATGAGGGCCCAAGTGAGGTTATTGGAGATGTTAGTGGGTCACTGGGACCCTGATAGCGAAAGATTTATCCTCGATGGACAACCACTGAGGATCGAAGTAGAGGACATCTACTTCTTGACTGGTCTATCACGCCGAGGGGATTTTGTGAACCTCAAGTCACGCAAAGCAAGGAGTGGGATGAAGATCGAAGAGTATATCGATGCCCACTGTATAGCAGGGACTCCCAAGGTGGGAAGTCAAGTCCCCATCCGGGCAATAAGTAATCTCAGTTTGAAGATCATAGTGCTCGTGCTTACCAGGATCATAGGTTCGACCTCATTGCATCAAGCATCGAGAGCGCTTATGTTTTACGCAGTAGAGTGTGCTAGACCCACTGTCTACGACTGGTGTACCTCATTGTTGACCAATATGAAAGGTCAGTTGACAGAGTGCAAACAAGGCGGTAAGAGAAACTTTGGGTCTGCCTCTATTCTTTGCAGCTTATTTTTCGAGCGGGTTCTAAGTCTGGGACCTAGAGTGGAGGTTCTTCCTAGAAGACCACGAGATCTAGCCATGGTATGGTGGATCGAAGTCATGAGACGACAGGGGGGAGGTAGGGTGACCACACCCTACAACAATGATTTTTTATTCTAGTGGCGGCAACAGATCATTGCGTTGGACGACTATCCCTATGTGGGGATTGATTTTTGAGGATATCTTGATATGCCCCTTCTACTAGGGGCCGCCTACGATGATATCGGTAACAAATTTTTAAATATTTCATTTTTTTGTATTTTTGTATTTAAGGAACAAAAATAATTTTGGAATAGTGTTTGAGTATTAACTAGACACTTGTGTAATCGCAGACGTGGGTCTGCGACGGCTAGAGCGATTTCTATGACATAGATGGAGGAACCGGGGAGATGAGGCGGCGGGAGGAGAAGCAGAGAGATTCCTACAAAATGTGCAGGGCAACCTGTCTCGTTTGACACAGAGGATTCCTATGGTTCAGGTAGAGGATCTACCTGAAGCCATGAAGCGACAGGTGGTTGGTGTACCTAGAGCATGGGTGCGGCACTTCCAGCATCTCGCAAATGCCATGGTTTGCTACCATGACACACATCTGGTGCCACAGGCATAGATGTCGTGGGATATGTATACCGGTTGTATATGTGTATTGAGGTTTTTAGCCCCAATTTTGTAATATAAACACCATATTTTGAAATATATAAAAAATGATCTTCGACTTTACTTATATCTTACAATGTGTACATTGATTTAATGGTTTTCTTTGCTTTATTAATGTAAAAAATGACAATCTAAAACGTAGTTAGCATAGGCATCGGATACACGACTAGAACTCCTAGGAATGTGATAATATGTAATATAATCAAATTGTCGTTTTAAAAGACGTACCCGTTGGAATCGACAGAGTAAACTAGGATCACACACGTGGTAACGGTCGTTCAACTGACATACTACTAACTGGGAGTCCATGTGAACTTCTAAAGAGTGAATTCCATGCAAGATAACATCGCGCAAAAGTTCTATGATGGCGCTATATTCGGCCACATTATTCGTGGATGGACCTAGGCATGCGCCACCTGAAGACACCAGCAGACCCTCGGGTGAGTAAACCACCCAAGCAGCGGAAGCCAAGTTCTGTGTATGATGACTGGCTCCATCTGTGAATCCTAGGTAGACCGAAGACTTTGTTGACATCTGCCAACAAAGGGAAAACTCGATAAGCAAGCTAAAGACAAAAGAAAAAGATGAAAGAATTGTACATACACTAAATTTACATTAGTATACAAAGAGTTCTACCCAAGCCTAGGGCTCAAGCATAATACCTTTTCAAGTAGAGCCCATTTCTAGGCTCGACCAACTTATTCCCTTCATAATCTTCTAATTCGTAGGCTCCTTTTTCTAGGACACGTCGCACGATGTAAGGATTATGCCACATGGATTTAAACTTGCCTGCCCCTAGTAGCTATTTGGCTTGATCATACAAGAGGACCAAGTCACCCTCAGCATACAACCAGGGACAAACAGACTTGTCATACTGAACCTTGACACATTTCTTATTTGCCTCGATAGTCGTAAAGGTGTCTCGACACTGCTCGTCAAGAATCTCTAGGTGCATAAGGCGTCGCTCTAAATCTGAAGTGTTAGGTAGGAGATCGACTGCCAACTTGAGAGAAGGGATCTTTCATTCAATAGGAAGGATCGATTCCACACCATGCACTAACTGAAAAGGGGAAAAACCAGTGGCAAACTTAACTGAGGTTCAGTATGCCCAAAGCGCGGGATATAGCATGATGTGCCAATTGGAATTACTCCGACTAACCGTTTTTTGCAAAATGGTCTTGAGAGACTTGTTGACGGCCTCTACTTTCCCATTTTCCTAGGGGTACTAAGGGGATGAATGACCATGTCTAAACCCCATATTAGATGCTAGTTCTACCATCATTTCATTCTGAAAGTGATTGCCATGATCAGTGACAATCTCACTCGGGATACCGAACCGGGCAATAATTTGGTTGAACACGAAGAAGGCTACAGTCTTCCCATCGAATTTTATGGTAGGCATGGCCTCAGCCCACCTAGTAAAGTAGTCGACGGCCATGATAATGTGTTGATGCCCCCCAGTCGAAGTTGGGTTGCAATCGATGAAATATACCCCCCACTTGGTGAAGGGACCGACGGTGATGACTGGGTGAAGAGGGGTTGGATGAAAGCACATTTTCTGAGTGAACACCTGGTAGGGGTGACACTTCTTAACCACTTCGATACAATCTTTAAAGATAGTGGGCCAGAAATAACCAGATTGTAGGATTTTTTGGGTTGTCGCAAGCCCGGATAGGCGACCACCACAAGCCCCTTTGTGGAAATCATTTAGGACTGACTCGGCTTCCTCGTGAGTTAAGCAACAACGCAAGATATTATCTACTCCTCGGCGATACAAAGTGTTGCCAACAATGGTATACTTTTTGGCTTGGTATCTAACACATCATCGATCATCTCGTGAGAGATGCTGAGCGAACTTCAAGGTTTGAAGATATAAAACAATGTCTCCATACCAAGGATCGGACAACGAAACAAGGAAAATGTGTTCATCTGCAAACGAATCAACATGGATAACATCCTCATCTAATCATGGAAAATCAGATATTAACTCTGCAAAAACTAATGATTTCTTGGACTTGGTCGAAGCGAAGTCGAGATCAAATTCTTGTAAGATGACAATCCATTTATTATATTTTCCCTTGATGATACATCCAGTAAGGATGTATTGAAATGGATTGACATCGGCCACCATTGTAGTCTTGCAAAGCAATATATAGTGACGTAAGCGTTGGACTGCGTGAACGGCAGCCAAAGCTAGCTTTTCAATGTGAGAGTAATTAAGCTCATGACCGACTAAATTTCGACTGAGATAGTAGATGACGTGCTCATGGATCTCATCATCCTCCTGAACTAGAACCATACCAATCATCTCTGACGACACGAAAATATATAGCAGGTAATCTCTACTGTAATCAGGAGATTTCAGCAAAGGGGTCGATACCAAGGCTTTCCTCAAAGTGTTGAAAGACTCTTGGGCTCACTCATCCCAAATAAAGGGGGTGACTTTCTTCAAGAGGCACATGAAACCCTTAGTAATACTGGCATAATTCACTATGAACCGACGCAGAAAGTTAGATTTTCCCTGTAAACCTTGAAGTTGTCTAATTGTGCACGAGGGAGGCAACTGAAGTATTGCCTCAACTTTAAGAGGATCTACCATGATCCCAGTCTCGAAAACTAAAAATCCTAAGAGATGACTAGACTTAACGTAAAATATGCACTTATGAGGGTTTAGCCAGATTCTACAGTAACGACATCTTTCAAAAACTAGTCAAAGGTGTATAACATGATCCACTCTCTTGCGAGAGTGAGCAGCAAGATCATCCATGTAGGCTTTGAATATGTGCTTGAGATCGTGAAAAGTGAAAGTCATGGCACGTTGGAAGGTTGCTCCGACATTTTTAAGGTCGAAAGGAATTTTCCGGTATGCAAAAGTACCCGAAGGACATATAAATGTCGTCTTGTGTTGGTCCTCAGGTTTGATCTGGATTTGGTTATAGCCTGAAAATCTATACATAAAAGAAAATATCTCGCTTCCCGCACACTCATCGAGAATTTGAATAATGAAAGGCATGGGAAATTATCTTTAGGACAAGACTTGTTCAGGTCACGAAATTCCATACACACATGGATGGTTCCTTGCTTTTTACTCATGGGAATGGGATTGGATACCCATTCGGTCAAGGGAACCGTGTAGATGAAGCCAGCGTTAAGTAGATTCTCCACCTCTGCCTTAATAGTAGGGGCCTTCCTAGGATTCATAGCTCTAAGATGTTGTCGAACAGGTTTAGCATCTGGGTAAGTTCTAATCTCATGTTCGACAATCCGAGGGTCGATCCCTGACATCTCTTCACATGATCAAGCAAATACATCTTGAAATTCTTTGAAGAGATCGGTGTAGATCATAATTTCTTATGGCGAACAATATGCACCTATATTTACATTCTCAATCTTGCCAGGGGTACGAGAGATATCGATCGAGATGGTAGGAGAAATACTCACCATATTTCCTTAGGCATAAATGTCATGCGTATCAAGTGGAACTACAACATGACCAACTATCTCACTCAAGGTAGACCAAAAGTCATCTTGCTCAATTTTTTCAAGACTTGGGAGAAAATAGGATTGATGATGCATGTCATCCCAAGGTCTCTCAGAACCATTCATGGCTTCGAGGATGGCTTCACCTAAAGGTAAAGTCTCATCNTGTCCGTCTACGAGGTAACAGGATTAGGATCGACGGAAGAGTCAAGAACAACTTGATACGTAATCTTTGTTGTCGATAGTGGCATAGCCATGCCAGCATGCAATTGTCCTTCACATGACAAAGTCGAAGAAGGTAGGGTCCATGGATCACTAAAATAGGAAGTGCGGAAAGGAATGGACCTCCTTGCAGAAGCGGGCTTACTAGATATGGTGTAAACATGGTGAATCAGTGCCAAGAAGTCAAAAGTACCCATGAGGGAAGAATAAATTCCGACATTGATATTCTCATTTGTTGACTGAGAATTGTCGATCACAAGGATCGATGGTCCAACGGATGTGTTAGGATTAGAGTACGTAAAGGATAATTGGTAAATAGTAACGATCTCCCCTTTATGAGGGAAACAAAGTACACGGACGACGAACGATACAACAGCGACCATAGCATAGGTCCAATTGTGACCCAGTAACAGGTTATAATCAAGAGGTGCATCAACTACCTCTACTTCCACCTCTACCATCTTACCACCTAACTGGACCAAAAAGGCGAGGAGAATACCATGAGGGCAGAAGGAATGACCGTCAAATGCAGTCAACATGTTTGACGACTTGGAAAGAGCCGAAGAACCAAGAGTTTTACAACAAACTAGGGACATCATGTAGGTGGCAGCACCTTCATCAACGACTGCTCGTTTGATATTATACTTGGAATACTCCACGTGGATTTGGAAAGCCACATGGTAGGGTAAGCAAGGCTTCACATCCGTGACGTCAAACTGGATAACTTTCGAGCCATTAGGTTCTAGAGCTCCTAAGGCAGAGAGTAAGGCATTCCTCTATGATGGACACATCTGGAGTACCTCCAAAGCCGACATCACACAAGGGGTTTGGCCCAGATCCTCAACAATAGAGTAGTTATGGGTGGCCCTACAATTAGGTTTGTGGGTAGAGCGCTTAAGTACTCCTTTCAGAATACAAGGCGGTGGCTCTAGTTTCTCAATTTGTAAGTTCGTCTCCGGAGGGGGAGGAGGAGCTTCTAGACTGGTACTAGCTTTTGAAGATTTATAATCTCGAGAGCGGGTGGCTATATCTATTTTTGCATCAACCATATTGATACAAACATGGTCTCCATCTTGTGACAGTGGGTTTTGACTTCCACTGGATGCATTTCCAATGTTCGAAGAGCTCGAGGCTAAGTGTTGGTTGTGTGGGAATGGATTCGTCAGCACAGCGGGCGGTAGATTTAAAAGCCTCACAGCCTCCATGAGTTTGGGGCATAAATGTGTAAGGTGGTCATCGGTACAAAGTTTACAAGGAAACTTCACCTTACGTTTCTCTTTCTTGCCCTCTCCAGCATTGTCATTATGTTTCCCATTATTATCCTTGTCCTTGGGTTTATTATTATTCTTTCCACCCTTGCAATTGTTTCAACCTTTCCTTTTATTCCCATATAGTTGTTGGTCACCATTTGGGTTCTTCGACGATTGCACTAAATGTACCTCCATCGATTGGGTGGGTTTGGAGGATGCAGATGAAGTTGATCCTCTAGCAGACTTCATTGTCGAGTCTATGGACTTTACATTGGCAGACCCTACAATGCCATGGGCATGAGGTCTATGATTCTATCTAGGATGGTGATTTGGTCACGGTGCATCTGGAAGAAGGTGATATAACATCCCAGACTGAGCATATATCAAATCAAGTTGTTGGGCTCTAAAGATAGCTTCTTCCTCATTGAAGACCCCGAAAGTAGCAATGTCCTTTGAGATAGGTGTGTGCAAAGACTTTAGGAACCATTCTAGAAGAAAGTTCAGGGGTATAGGAGTCTTAATCAACCGCCTCTGTCTACGCCATTCCTAGATATGGTCTGAGATGTGAGTGTCAGTACCCTGGCGTAGAGTCGACAAAAGTTCAAGGCCAACATCATAACGAATGGGAAATTGAAAATGGTTGAGAAAGGCTAGCACTAATTTATGGAATGACCCATATGTCCCCCTAGGTATCTTAATATACCATTGCGATGCAACTCCAATGAGAGTGCATTGAAACAATCATAATCTAATAGAATCATGGTTCAGAGAATTCGATGAGCACCAAAGGTGAAAAGTAGTGACGTGGTCACCAGGGTCCTCTCCATTATTACCTTCAAACTTTGTAATGTCTGACGGAAGTTAGGTAGGGACAGGGGGCCATGTGGGATCATGACTGACCAGGTCATTCATTAACTTAGACAAGTCTAGCAGATTAAGCGTGGCCAGAAAAGGGAGATGGGGTTGCGACATATGGCCCCACCCTCCCGCGAAAGATTGTGCGTTAGGAACTGCATTCCATCCAGGATTCTGGTAAGGACCAAAACCCTGTCCAGAATTATAAGGCCCTCCTCCGGGCTGATTTGTATAAGACGGGTTGGGCATCATTCCAGCAGGAATGTTCTGATAAGGATTATGAAAATTTCCCTTGGACGGATTAGATCCAAGATGGGGGTTGTGAAAATTGCCCCCAACCGGATTGGATCCGGATTGGGGGTTTCCCAAAGTGTAAGACTGACCTCCTCCAAGTGGGAACCCAAAGGATTGAAGTGGATTCATCATGCCAAAATTATTGGTCGGAATCGGCGCCGAGGAGGTAGGGATGTAACGCGGAACTTGTTCGCTAACTAGGTTGTTCCATCCAACTGTAGAAGGATTAGACCCGGGATTAAGAAAAGGGACACTTCCTAAATTAGGATTCGCTTGGGGGATATGAGAACCACCAAACGGAAAAGGAGTGTAAGGAGGTGTAGTGCCCCCAAGTCCAAGGCTAGCGTTGGGGCCAGTGGCTGGGATGGCAGTTGAAAATTGCAACGTGAAGTTAGGCATACCATAAGAAAATGGACTAGAAGCTATAGGGATGGACTGAACATTGTAAACTAGCGAGTGACCGAAATCCCCAAAAGGGTTCAAGGCAAGAGATGAAGCATTAACTACAGGTCGAGCCATAGTACTAGTATAAGCCTCTGGCACTGCAACTGTAGCGTTTGCAAGAGTCGAAGGGGTGCCATTAACTCTAGTGGGTATGGAAGTTGAAGAACTCTCGTTGTTCTGAAGACTAGATTCAATACTCATTCTCATGGAACCACAAGTCTGAAAGGTGGATGTGTGTGTACCACTTCTACAAACTCTACGCCTTTTAGAAGGCAAGAACCCAAAATCCGGTGGTAACTGTAGCAACTGACGAGACCGGTGGGGAAGTTGGTCCGACTCCACGACAACTTATGAATCTACAAAATATAAATATATCCTAAGGCCAACTAGTAGTCAAAGAGCATACCAAAAAGTCAAACGACCAATATGCATGCAAACGGGCTAAAGTGGCTAAGTGGACTCCCTCGCTAAAGAAGGTATGTCTCATCCAAGAGGGACTTGAGATTCCCTGCTAAAGTTTGGAGGTAACAGAATCAGTTATAGGGGCCCTCATGGACTTAACAACCATTCGGTTAGATCCCCCCAGAGAAGTAATTATCCATAAAGGTTGTGTGTTGTCCGACCCCTATCTAACCCAGGGTACAAGTAGAATAACCCCTACAAGTAACCTATGAGATACCTAAGTCAAGCAACTAATAAACCATTGTATAACCGATCCATAGGTGAGAAGTCGTAAGTCCGGATCACCGTATGGGCAGGGTAGAAAATCTCGAAACCTTGAAAGCACCACCTCTCAAAGAGGTATGGGTACTATCAAGATCCTCAAATACGAATAAATCCGCAAAAATATCTTTGACGCTAGGTGAGTGTCCAGGGGTTATCCCTTCAACTAACTTCGTGCGACCTCGTGATTAACTCTAGTGTGAGTGGAGCCTCCTGATATTACCAATTATACAATGGACTTCTCAACTCCCTATCTCAGACACATATGTTGATTTAATTGCCTTGGAGAAGTTTACTCACAAAATCCTATTCCAAGGCACTAAATCCTAGACTAGTTTGTGCACCCTAAAAATAAAATCGTGACTAATCAATTTTAGTTTAAAGCATAAATTTTATTGGTCGTGATTACTCAGAAGGGTATGGAAGAGAAACTCATGAAGTTATGACTCTGCAAAAGATAAATATGAATATAATGCAAAGTCTACCTTTAACTTCTCAATGAATGATATGCTAATAAAAATAGTGCAATTTTCAATTTCAACTCTGCAATTCAGAAATAAAATGCAATCTTTCGCTAACTGTACTAAACTAATGATAAAGGTTCAAAGACAAAAATGTTAACCAATGCAAAATGCCTATTTTTTTGTATTTTCAATATATCAGAAAGAAAATGCATGGACTGAGAAGCAGCCTGATATAAAAATTCTACTATGTATAAACAAAATAACTCAAGCAAAATACTAAGAAGCCCAACAAATAGCCCGGGGTTCAAGGACAAATCAAAAAATGAAAAAACAATTAGAAAGACTACGCCCATAAATTCAATTCCCAACAGGCTTCATGTCAACCCATAGAAGCTCAACAGGCACTACAGAGACCTAAGAAGGCTCAACAAACATCAAAACTCACCCAGTAGTCACTAAACCAAGAAAACAAGCAAGGAAAAGTGGTATACACGATTGTTCAGGAGAATAGTGCATATATACGCAACTTGCAGAGAGGCAGAATGCGTGTGCATGCGACTGTCAAGGTAAATGGAGCGTACAGGCTTTAAAACAAGGCCAGGCAAAGGGGGAAAAGGCTTAAAACTTAGACTCAGAGTGAACTGAATCTGTCAAGCTATGATACGGCAAGAAACACAAAGGAAAAAGAGAAATGCAAGAAGAAAAAGTACTTCAACCCTTAGAAGGAAGATCTCTCCCCAGTGGAGTCACCATCTCTGTTACGAGGGAAAAACTCTCTATGGCCAAGGGTAAACCACAACAAACAAGTATGACTGCAGAAATCAACTCAATTCTATTGTATGCTATATAAACTAATGTGCAAGATAAGAAAGAGGCCTACCTTGATCCAACATTTGATGATGTTCCACCGTTGAGCACTTCGACCCAAAGCTTTATACCTACAATAAGTTCTCAACAAACAAGCAAAGCAAGTATATAGTGATAATGTAAATGGGTTAGCACATCAGATAGCATAATCCATTAATAAACATTACAAACATGCCCATGGATAATAATCATATGTTTTCACGATACCAATAGGACAGGAAACGAGTATTTCTATTAATAATTGATCAACAGAAGTGTCAACATTATAGACTTCTGTGTCGGCACGGTTCGAAACCAAGGAACCAAGTTCCTTCCAACTGGGCCTCCACCAAAGGCCATCTCAAAGGAGAGAGACAATGAGGTTCTCTCAACAATAGGGAAAGATCTTGGGGGTTGAACACTGTGTTCAGACTTGAGGGACAAAGTGATTCAGACTCAATATGAAGTAATTTCTCCAGAGTAACCTTACTCTCAAAGTTGCTCCTCTTTTCCATAGCACGAAATTGTGGTCTTATAGCCTTCACAATGCAACTGAAGGGCCGAGTCGAAATGTTTCCAATATATGGAAGGACAAGGATGAGAGATCTATTGTCATGACATGGAAACCCGACTCCATTTTTGTATTTTTTGGTGCAAATCTCGATGTACACAGGCTGTAGTGGAGCATCATGTGTATACACTTGTTGTATAGATGATAAGGCGTGTATATGTGGGAAAATGTTTATTTTTAGCTCTGGATTTATCAAAAAGGGATGATAAGTCTGCATAGGGAAACGGAAAAAGGCCCTCTATGCAAGATAGCAATGGTGAGGCAAATCTTGCTATAACACTATCATGTCCAAGAGTCGTCCATCCATGATATAGAACATCTTTACTTTTGATCAATTCCAAAAAGGCATACCTGATCATTTTCTTGAAACGGACATTGCTTCGCTACCAGCAGACCTGTTCAGTACCTTGGTGAAGTTGCCTTGGCATCATGCATGCATTTACCCGCTGCCAGCAAACCTGTTCAGTATCTCGATGGGTTTACAAACACTTCCCACACCTTGCAGCGCTTTCAACTCTCTAGAATTTGTTTATAAAATTACAGAAACTTTATGGTATTTCAAGAGAGCGGGGTGATGCTGAAAATATCAGATTTTGAAAAGAAAACTTGATCTTTTACAACTTATTTTCTCATTTGACGACCTTCATCATGATCAGAACACTTAGATTTCTGTTAAGAAACCATATCGAGGACAGGAAGGTATAATCGAAGGTATAATTCGAGGACAATGTTAAGAATTTAATGATAATCGTGTCTTCTCGTAATTTTAAAAAGAAACGAGAAATTTACTTCTGTTGATTTGATTTTTAGCATTTACAACACTGGTGCTTTGAAGAGTTGTAAAATGTTTCTCATGGATAAAAATTTGGATTTTCCTTCCATAAATTAAATGGTGACTCAGACATAATTATTTAGAAAACAAGTCAAAATAATCAAACAAAATGAAAAAAAACCAAAATAAAAACAGAAAAATAAAAAAAAAATCATAAATATTTACAAAAGGATAGAATAGAAATCATCAGGTGAAATATTTCTTGAGAGCCTAAAAGAAAATAGAAAAATCCTCATTAATATGAGTGCAGTCCTACTTGTGGCACCTTGGGTCAGGGTTGAATTTACAACTCATATTTACTTATCTCTTTACTTTTCATTTAAAAACTTTCATGATGATACTAAGTTTTTGAAAAGAAATATTCAACAAAAAGCTGAGAGAAAAGGGTCAAAGTGGACTTCCCTGACAACAGTCATATTATGGTTCTCTTGGTGCACCCACTTGTGTTCATGACTGCATTATTACAAAGAGAAACAATGAGAAATAAAGTTAAAAGAAAACCTACTCCTAAACCTACCCTAACTATTAAACAAATCAAAATACTACGTGAAGTCATGCTTCCAATGTAGCCATCGGAGTAACTCCAATCCTGCAATGGAAACAAAATCAAATATTACTAACAAGAATGGTAGTATATCGAAAAATGACAAAAATATATCATACTTACCTTTATCATCATCATTTAAAAACAAAGCAAGCATGATCTTACCATTCCCTTGAACATTCTTTTTGTATGAATCCTCCAGCCATTCTGCAATTTTGTCATTATATGGGTCACAAAAATATGAAAAAATGAGATTGTGAAGCTTGTGAGAGTTATGGTGACCTGACATAACCATTGGCCTAGACCGAAGTGCCCCATCCCCTCGACAATTTTCCTTTCGTTCCATATTTTCTCCATCTGAAGGATATAAAATGAGTGTGTCAAAGTTACCTCCTTGATCACTAAATAAAGTGAAGATAATATTACCATTCCATGGAAAAAATTTCGAGATATGAATACTCCAACCAATCTGCAATCCTATCATAATGCATGCAATTACTAACATGAGATTGTTTGAAAGAATTCACATACGACAAATATTCCTGATGAGAATAAAGTATTAGACTATCAAGGAAAGAATCTTGTAAAAAGGTCGGATCAAAATGGCGAGAACTTATCATGATTCTCGGTCGAAAAAGAAATGTCTCATTCTCTTGAAACTTTTCGTTGAGCTTAGATATTTCAAGATTAACTATTTGAGGTGAACTAAATGGAACGACCAACATTTTTGAATAATCATCATTGGTAATAATATTTGTTTGATTATACTTTTCAACCTCAAATAATTGAGCATGGAAAAATTTAGATCCTTCTTTAAACACAAATTGAGATGGATCAATGGAAGATGCAATTTGAGGCTCTTTCAAATCATTTCTTAATTTGCCCATGGATAATTGATGAGAATAAAAATTAATATGTTCATGGGCAGAATTATTTTCCTCTTTATCTTCTATTTGGTAATCTCTATTAATTTGTACCTGATTATATAATGTTGAGTTCTCTTCAAGGTAATATGGAACACACAATTGCACAACATTAGTGTTACACCTCAAAATTACTCACTTCGCAAGTGTCGCAAGTGTCGTCATTTCAAGTGTCGCAAGTGTCACATATTGACTGCAAGTGTATAAGTGTTGTTGACATCATACCACCTTCTTGTCTATGTCATGCCTCCAATAACATGACAATGACACTTAGGACACCTCAAAGATTAGTTATGAAGAGGAGGAATCAGTCTACTAGAAGTATAAGTTTCTTGCCATTGAAAGAAACACTAAAAAATGAGTTTCAAAGAGGAGCGCTCCCCCATACACTATTAGGGAGCATTATAATGCTCTGTCCACCCTTTTGGGGGAGCATTATAACACCAATGCTTGCTTTCCTTCTCTTGGGGAGTGCTATAACACTCTGATGCCCCTTTTGGGAGAGTGCTACCTATTCTAGGTGAAAATTGGTTTGTTGAGAAGAATGAGGGAAAGATCCCCTCAATATCTGAAGGCAGTTGGATTCAAATCCTTGGTCAATCCATGATCTTAGGGTAGATCCATAACTAGAGGAGGAAAATCCTCAACTTACCCCAAAGATATCTCAAGTAGTTGGGCCTCTCCAAGCCTATTTAAACAAGCCTTCTCATGGAGAAAGGGATGGAACGAATTGTGAAGCATCTAACCTATGATCTCATGAAGAAGGTGTCTTTCAGAGCATCAGCATTCAGTGTGTGGAATGTTTGAGTAAGGGTTCGGATGAGGAAGGCTTGACAAAGCTGCTACACTCACATATATGGTTGTAAGCATTCTTCATTGATGTTCTCATTAATATAATATGCTTGGTCTCTTACTTTCAAATCTTTGTTTGATCTCACATAAATTTGTCTCTAATAGATAGGTCTATTTCGAACTAATCTCAGTAGAGTAGGAAGTTGTCCATACTTTTGTTTGTCTGCAAGGCTTATCAAAGAGTTCAAGATTTGAACTCAACTCGGACCGTGCAGGGACAAACACCGGTAAAAGGTACTTATTTTCTCCTTCCTCCTCACACATTAGTTTATCTCGATCTAAAAGAAAGTCAATGTCCATGATAAGCATCTTTTGTCTTAAGAGTTAAGAGTCTAGCTCTCAAGAGAAGATCTACTTGTCCGCAGGGAGATTTTCCTTCAACAGAAATTGGCGACTCCACTAAGGATGAATCAAAACTTTCAGTTTTGGTTTTCCTCACAGACCTTGTTTTACCCTTTGTTCTTTTTAGACCTTGTTCACCACATATGTTTGATTTCATATGTTGATTGACTCCTTACCCCATCACATTCATCTTGAATGCCAAAGTTCAACTGAGTTTTAGGGTTTTTTGGACATTTTTCTGGGTTTTAGGACACCAGCACTCCCCTACCTTGTTAGCGGGGCACCAGTGCTCCCCCTTGGTCTTAGACAAAGCGTTATAATGCTCTAGTGCCCCTTACACCATAGCGCCAGCCTCTCTTTGCAAAAAATCCTTCCCAGAATTACATTTTCTGAGATCCAATCTCTGTTTTTCACTTGCTGAGATTCTTTGTGATTCAATGCTTCTTCCTATTGACCTTTGACATCCTTCCTTTTGAGAAATAAGCACTTTTTTGTTCAGATTTTGTGGCCTTCTCCCTTATTTTGAGTTTTTCTGTTGTTGAGAACTTGGAATCAATCCACTGCTTTCTTCTCTCTTATTTGACTGAGCAGGAACTCTGGTGGAGAGCGTTAGAAATCTGTGAATCATCTCATTTGGTTTTTTGAGGTCATTGTTCTGAAACATCTTTCTTTTGGTTTGAGATTTCTTGATTTTCTTTGTTATCTTTTGTTTTCATTTTCTTCTTGTTTCAATCATAGCAAGAGGGTGTGTTGTTTGTGCGAAATCTACTTATGCTTGTCTGAATCTCCTTGATCTGAAAGGATAGTTGGCAGGAGAAGTTTTTTTTGCATTGAATTAATCTTCATTCGCATACAAACGACAAAAATACATCTTAGTGATTGGTTTGCATATTAGAAGGCATTTCTGAAATGTTTCAGCATTACATTGAATTCGATTGAGAACAAATTGATTGAGGACATTTCATATTAGTGTTTGATAGTGAAAATGACTCTTTCTCTTTCCCTTAATTAGGCATTCATTGAAAAGAAACGATTACTTATCATATTTTATGCATCTTTTTGGGAATTGAGTCATCATTCCATCAGTTTCACTTTCATACACCCTTTGAGTAAAGAACAGTTGTAAAACGAACGCTAATTAAAAACTATCTAGAACACTTTTTGTTTTTAGGATCTTCCACCAACAGTAGACTAGGGTTAGCACTTTGGATTAGGCTGTGAGTACAACTCTCCAAAGTTTTCAAAAAAAACATTAGCATCCTGAGCTAGGGAAAGTCAAATCCAATTGTCGTATTGGTTTTCTAGGATCCCCCTCTCACACAGGGGTTGTGCACGAGGTCGCATTCGGGCGAATTACGGAGATTATCCCTCTGTGGTTCAACTATTTGTAGTGGTCGGATCGTATATTGGAGGTCACTTGGAGGTATACCCACGATTATGTGTGGGAGCCTCTCAAGTTGATTTCGAACTTGTTATCCTGCCCATACGTTTCAGATCGGACTATCGACTATACCCGCCCAGGGACTCACTGTGAATTGGTATCTTTAGTTGCCATAATCTTTAGGTACTTACCCAAGGTGACGGTGAAGGGAAGTCTCACTGTACCTGGAATAGACATTGGTCAAACTCACTCAGGCTCTTTGGAGGGTAAATCCACAATTACTGCGTGGAAGCTTACACCAAGGTGAAAGTCTGTTAAGCATGTCACCATTGTAACTATTCCACCATATCCTAGCCCCTTCTCGACTTGATCACGCGACGTTGTATTTCATCACCAACTAGTACAATCATCGAGAGAAGTTTTGTTTGCTTGGTTGATTCCTAGATTTTATTATGTTGTTTCTTTTTGTTAGTTGGCCCTAGATTTTCAGTGTGTTCTGTTATTCTTCACAATTGAGCTAGTAGACGATAAAGGTCTTCGCCGATCACGTAGGATGCAAGGGCTGCCTCTGGAAGGCTATCAACCCTTACCTCCTAACCCTCTAGAAGATTACTACCGTAGAGGGGTAGAAAATCAATCCGACGCTGGAAGTGTTATTACTCCTCTGTTAGATAACTCAGAAGGTGCTTTGGTTACGGTTGAAAATCCCACTACATCTGTGTCGGTAACTCCTCTCGAACCACTTTTAGTTCGTTTAGACTCCCTTGGGAACGTCATAGACGAAGAGGTCCCATGATTACCGGAGAGGATTTTTACTGAGACATATATGGTATCCACAGAACCAGTCTTTGGTGATGAATATAGGACTCATGTTTGTCCTAGCACCGCAGTAGATACCAATCCCACACCTGCTTTTTCTGTATGGAGGACTTCATCAGGACACGATCTCTATGAACATTTTGAATCCTTTCGACAACCCTTTCATCCTCATGACCCTCCTAGTGAAACAGGACCATTCGGTCAAACCATGAATCACCCAATCGATTAGGTTATTAACCCTATTGTTACACTAGCACAAGTCCATCCTAATGTTGGACTCATCACCTCTACTCATCTCCAAAGCACTTCAATCTCTACCCCCATTTCTACAAGCTTTTACTCTACAACTCCACATGTTCCACACGATCCTGCTGGGACATCTTCTCACTCGAGAATGCAGACCCCTGCTGGCCAAACACAACTGGTTGGAGGGAAACTACCATCTAATGAACCTTTCCCTCCTGGAGGACTACCTTTCCATGGCGGGCCTACCCCTCCCAGGGGACAACCCCCTTTTCATGCTCCTCCTGGAGGGCAACCTCTGTTTTCCAGTCATTCCCTGATTGTTAATCCACCGCTGGCAGGGGGGCAACCTTCATTTGTTGGAAATCCTTCACAATCCTGGGGAGTATCTTCAGGAGGCATTTTCATTCAACCCCACATTAGGGGGAACTCACCTCATAATCCACTAGGAGGAGTATCAAATCCTGTTCTTTTTGGAACATCTTACGGATAATCTTATCCGGGCGGCATCCCAAACACCACCTGGAGTTCTCCGGGACCACAGTCTTATCCTCCTCATGGGTCTAATGTGTATCTGCCTATGGGATCTACTCCTTACCATTCTCAAGGGAAAAATGTTTATCCTCCTCATGGGCAAGCAAATCACCCGGCCTATAATGCTCAAACCCCACCAGGTTATGCAAATGTTTCTCATCCATCATCGAATCCTGTTTATCCTGGCCAACAACAACCGTATGTAGGAGGACCTACTAGTTACAACTATCCACCTAACCCGGTTTATGGTCCTACTGGTGTTCCTATGCCGCACCATTATCATCCACAAATTAACCGACAGCTACCTTTCCTTGTGACTCTGGATCTCCCAGACTTGTCTCGGTTAACTAATGATCCTATTTTTCATTCATTGGTTTGGCCAGTCATTCTAGCTAAACTTCCTTCTGATATTCCGAAATTTGACGGAAAATCTGGCGAAGATCCAAACAACCATGTGATGACTTTCCATTTGTGGTGTTCATCAAACTCCCTCATGGATGATTTTGTACCTTTGTGTCTTTTCTAGCGAACAGTTACAGGCTCGGTGGAAAAGTGGTATATTGAACTACCACATGCTTCTTTTCATGATTTCAATCCCCTCACCATGTATTTCCCCACGCACTTTCAACTGCCTATTCTCTACGAGACGGGTACTAAACTCTTGACCTCCCTTCGTCAAACTAACTCCGTGCATATCTCTGACCATATTCATGAGTGGAGGCGACGACAAAAGATGATCAAGGAAATCATTCCTGACATATTATTGGCGGAATGGTTTACTAAATCACTTTTACCCCCGATCGCTCGCGATGTCACTATGGGTGGTGTGGTCACAGAGGAACAAGCCATTGCTTGGGCTCAGTATTTAGAGTTGGTTTATTTCCAATCTGGTACTTTGTATGATTTGCTTCCGAATGTTTCTCGAGATAATACCGATCCATCTAAACCATCATCCTCGTCTCATGCGGATGGTGTTATTGATTCCGTCAAAACTCAATCTTTTTCCCAATCGACCACACTCTCCTCTACCTCCCCCCAAACTCAGATCTCTGAGGTGAATGTAGTTCAATCTGCCCCTTCACAACAATCTAGAGGTAAGAAGAAGACAAAGAATAAATCAAAAAATAACAACAAACAACCAAAAAATAAAACACCTGCTACCGAAAAGCAAACACAATGGAAACTAAAATTCCCATGTATCATTTGTGGTGACGATCACTACACTCAAGACTGTCCACTTCACAATGAAGTGGCCAAAATTTTCCAAGGAAAGTCACAACCCGCTGTGCTTACTCAACCTTTTCCACAGCAACAATCCATGGTTGCTCAAACCCCCTCTCCTGGGGGCAGTTCTAGCCATCCTAATGATGAGGCCTCGTCAAGTGCACATATTTATATGTTTAATGGGATTAATTTGAACACTCGCTCTAAAACATACGACACACCAGGTAACCCTGAGAAAGGAAAAGACATTAATGGTACCAGTACTTTATCGGATCCATCACCATCCTCTGTTAGTCTTCCATCGGTTAATCCTCTGTCTGGACCACTTCAGATTGAGAAACCCACGTTTGACTCTATCTTACGCCCTCCTAAGAGCACTATCTGCAAAGCTACCTTTAATCCTAGTTCACATGCCGCCCAGAAATACAACATTGTTGAAGATTTGGCTCAAGCACCATGTGTTATGTATGTGTTAGAAGTTCTACAGCACTGCCCTAGTCAACGTAGAACACTCTTGGTTGCTATTGGCGTTGTTAATTCTGAGTCATCCAACCAGATCATGTTTAACCTAGACAATTATACATCTCAACTCTCCCACCAACTTGCTTTTCAAGTTGATGTTGTTCACAATCAACAAATCCACCGAACTATTTTGGATGAGAGAGCCTCGACTTGTGTCATGTCTTTAGCATGTTGGAAAGGTTTAAAATCACCAACACTCAACAAATCCCCAACGATGTTATGTTCCTTTGACGGGTGAGGTTTTCATCCCCATGGGCTTTTACAATCCCTGCCCATCCAATTGGGTGGCAAAACTGTTACTGTTGATGTCGAGGTGGTCGATGCTCCCCTCGATTACAACTTGTTACTTGGAAGAAGTTGGTTTTATGCTATGACTGTCATTGCCTCGTCGGTCTTTCGATGTGTACAATTTCCTCATCAGGACAAAATTGTCACTGTTGATCAGTTGGATTTCTACACGACTGATGCCCGCACTCCCGCTACCAACAATATTCCTTTCTTGGGAGACCACAAGATCACGTATGAAATCGTTGGTGTTATCTTACTGAAATATTATAGCCTCATGGGTACCTTCCCTACACCACTTCCACCAACTACACATCATATTGCCACCGTCGATACGATTTCGACCGCGGCTTATCAATCTTTAGAATCATCTGACCCTTGGATTGTACCTCGTTCGTTGGAATTCGATGTACTAGGTGACACCATGCCACTTAGTCCAGCCGAACCATCATATGTTTCTATCCAATCCGCTTCTCCCTCGTCGGATGACCAACATCTATTGGCGCCTAAAGTTTCCTCGATGCAATCATGGTTGAGTTCCTTGTCGTCTACGATTGACCACATTTCCCCAACTTTTCCTTCTGATGAATCTATTCTGGAAATGCTTTGCATTGACCAGTTACCTTGGGATGATAGCCGTCACCGATCCTCCTTTCTTCCCCCTCGTGAAGAAATTTGGGAAGATATACACTCTATCATGATGTTTATTTTCCATCGTCTCCCATGCCTTCGAATTCCGATGATTTGGATCCAGTAGTTGACATGGTGATTTCTTCGGTAGGGTTATTGGAGTCGGATCTCCTTACCCCTGTCACGGCCCTCAACATGTGTTCCTTCCAGAGTGATTATCTTCCATCCAACGAAGATCTCTTGGAATCCATGACCAAGTTTTGTCCTTTGACATGGTATCCTTCCAAAGCATTATTCTCTTGGATGCCATGATCCAGCAGCAGCCACGAGTATAATTTATCTTCTCTGTAGCAAGCTTGTTAAAAAATGAAACAAAGGTCACGAGCATAGATTCTCTTCTCTATAGCAAGCTCGTTAAAAAATGAAACAGAGGCCCTGAGCATAGTTCTTTTCCTATGTCAAGCTCGTTAAAAAATGAAACAGTCACCTCTCTTGAACCTTCTTTTCATCCACCCTTCTCCTTTTTCTCATCTACTAGAGAAATTGGTGACAACCTCAAAGTCGGTGAATGAATTGAAGCTTGGAGGGCATGTCTCCAGCCTTTGATGATCATTTTGGAGTTAAGCCACTAGTTTTTCAAGCTGGGGGCATACCGAGCTTAGTATTTGTTCTTTCGCGTGCTCGTAAATACATGAGAATGCATCCGGGCAAACTTTTATCTCTTTTTCGGACCCGTATGGATACACAAAAAAGGAACCCCCTGGAGTCTTCTTTAAGCTTTTTTCAGACTCTCTAAACATGAAAAGATTGTCGAGTGATCTTGCTTCCTTTCCCACTCGTTAAAAGGTTTGAAAGGGCATCTTTCGAGTGATAATTTATCTCTTTTTCGGCCTCGTGAGACTAACATTACGAAAAATGACAACATTGGAGTCATCTTTAAGTTCTTTTCAAACTCTCTAAACATGAAAAGATTGTCGAGTGACCTTGTTCTCTTCACGCTCGTTAGAGTATTTGAAGAAAACGTCTGTTGAGTGATAGTTTATCTCTTTTTCGGTCTCATCAGACTACTTTACGAAAAAGAAACTGAGAGAGTTCTCTTTTAAGTGTTTTTCCAGACTCTATAATCATGAAAAACCTTCGAGTTTACCTTCTCTAGACTCGTTAAACCATCATACATTGAAGGGCCCATATGGGATCGAACCCTTAATTCTTCCAATTCGTTAAACAAAGGAAGAGGGACTTACCGAAGGTGAGTTATATCAAGCATGTGTTACCCTCCTCGAGCTCGTTAAATTAAAAAGAGGTACTCGTCTATCTGGGTGGGGGGGAAATTGAAGGAAGCAAGCCAAGTAGTTTTTGAGAACATTACCAAGTAACTCTTAGAGTCGCCCTTGAACATGGCACCTTGTCTTTGCACACATTTTAATCCACTGAACCTCTGCACTGAGCCAATCCTTTGAGTTTCTTTTACTCCTTTGGGTCACCCGACGAAAGTCACAGTATCCACTGCATCATCGTGTTTTGGTCCCTGTCATGTTTTTGTTGTTGTGCCTCAATTTTCAAGGGAAGTATCCACCTTGAGAGTCAACCATCACAAATATCTTGCCTCAATACCCCTGTTAGTCCATGTTCATTTGATCTACCAATTACATCTCTATGTCTGTTTTGTGTCGTTGATGGGGGATACATCAAGGCCCTCCTTCGACGAGTCTATTCATGTCAACTTCAACACATTATCCAAGAACTAGACTTAGAAACCAATTAGTACTTTGGGACCTGCATGCCTCAATGGCAAGCCTCCTCACGTTCAACAGTGGGTTTACATCATTGACCTCTGATCAGATGATTCCACGGATGTTTGACTTCAGCTCATCCATTCACATTCATTGGAATGTACTAGAGTACCTTGGGAATCATTGACATCAATGGTCATCTCCCTCGTGCTTATTAACGGTTTACATCATTGATCGGTAATCAAGTGGTTTCTGCCATGTTCGACATCAGAACATATATTCACATGGTTAGATTCGTACTGCATCGGGATCGGTAAGAATACCCTAGGTTGAGTGATCACTCTTATATGTACGTTGCCCAAGTTGCGAAGGAGTTTCTTTTGAACAATGACACATATATTGTTACATAGATCCACTTTGTATTGGTCGTGGCTATGTCTTGCCATCTTGTAGATCCACTGTGTATTCTTCATGGCTACGATCAATTCATGTCATAGGAGTATAGATCCACACTGTATCCTCGGTGGCTATACCTTTTATCAATATAATTATGGATCCACAGTGTATTTTATGGCGGCCATATCTTGCAAGTCTTTATCACCCAAGCATAGGTATGCCTGCCTTGGGTTTGAAACATGTCACAA